>JASANE010006583.1:0-89652 GCA_030248225.1 Trileptium ribeirensis | reverse complement strand
AGTACTTAGTTGAACAATTTCATTATTTTAACCACCAGTAACACCAACCATTAAAGTTGTTCCTATTATATTTTATGACGATATAACATATCTTCCTCAGTATTTAGTTGGAACGATCTTCATTATTTTTAACCACGAGTAACACCAACCATTAAAGTTGTTCCTATTATATTTTATGACGATATAACATATTCCTCAGTATTTAGCTGGAACGATCTTCATTATTTTAACCACGAGCAACACCAAGCATTAAAGTTGTTCCTCTATATTTTATGACCAGCATAAGATATCTTCCTCAGTATTTAGCTGGAACGATCTTCATTATTTTAACCACGAGTAACACCAATATATTTTATGTGTGAATATAAAGATATCTTCCTCAGTATTTAGCTGGAACGATCTTCATTATTTTAACCACAAGTAACATCAACCAATAAAGTTGTTCCTATTATATATTATGACGATATAACATATCTTCCTCAGTATTTATCTGGAACGATCTTCATTATTTTACCCGCTAGTACAATAACCATTAACGTTGTTCCTATTATATTTTATGACGATATATCATATTTTGAAGTATTTAGCTGTAAACCATCTTCATGATTCTGACCACGAGTAACACCAACCATTAAAGTTGTTCCTATTATTTTTTATGACGATATAACATATCTTCCTCAGTATTTAGCTGGAACCATCTTTACCAAATTTAACGTTAGTGAGCAACACCAAAGATATTAAAACTGTTCTTATTATATTTTATGACGATATAAGATATCTTCCTCAGTATTTAGCTGGAACTAATTTATGCTAATTTTAAATTATGAGTAACAGGAACCATTAAAGTTGTTCCTATTATATTTTATGACGATATAATATATCTTCCTCAGTATTTAGCTGGAACGATCTTCATTATTTTAACCACGAGTAACACCAACCATTAAAGCGTTCCTATTATATTTTATGACTAAAAAAAGTTTGGTTATCTTATTGTCTATTAAAATATAAAATCCAAGACAAACCAATTGTAAAATTTCCGTGTTTAAAATATTATCCTCACTCGAACGTTGAAAATTTTATATTGTTGACAACATAAAATTTCATTAAATTAGAGCTCACTGACTGTTCTATATTTACGATCTGGTTAACTTGTTTGTTGCAAAATTAATATAAATCGACTGGCGGGAAATCGAAAATACAAGAAAAATATTTGATAATCTTAAAATATCTTTGTTGTGGTCTGGCCTCCTACGTTAAATAATTATAAATAATTTTGCTTCACAAATCGTATTAATGTTGATTTATCCACTCTCATCTGTAGTTGCTATAACCGTCAGTGGTGGCATTGTTTTCGTATTTTTTACATAGATTAACTGAAACACAACTAACCGAAACAACTGTATTTAATCACATGCCTTTTAAGCATGAAATCGAACATTAATCAAGTTTCATAAACACTGCAACACATCATACACAATGTATGTTGCTTTAATAACATATTAATGTACAGATTTAGGTTTATGAAGCAAGTGAGCTATATATTTACCTAGCACAAGAGATATATCTTTTTTGACTATATGACACCCGACGACATCATCTAGCCCAAGTGAGCTATATATTTACCTAGCACAAGAGAAGTGTAACATGTTTGTGGTTCAGTAGGGCGTTCTCTGTTAATTGACCTTAGTAGCGGAAAATGAGGTACGTGCTGTAACCGCCGTCGATATATCTTTTCTAGGATATGACACCCGACGACATCATTGAGCCCAAGTGAGCTATATATTTACCTAGCACAAGAGAAGTGTAACATGTTTGTGGTTTAGTAGGGCGTTCATTACTCTCTCTGGTAATTGACCTTAGTAGCGGAGTATGAGGACGTGCTATAAACACCGTCGATATATCGTTTTTTTTTTGATGATATGACACCTGACGACATCATTGAGCCCAAGTGACCTATATATTTACCTAGCACAAGAGAAGTGTAATATGTTTTTGGTTTTAGAGGGTTTTCGTTGCTTCTCGTGCTAGGTAAATATAAACTACTTTATATGGTTTGTGGCCCTTTAAATTGTTTAATAAATCTCAATGTATTAAAAAGTTGCTCAACTGTAATCTATAAACTGTATGCCTAAGCAGCAGACAGTTAACACAATGCGTGTCAGTATAAAGGACAATGATACCCTTTTTGGTTAAAAAATTTCACATATTTTGCATTGTTTGTAATTTGCTGATATGATAATCGTCTCCAAAAATATTGACAAAACACTGCTCACATTTAAAGTAAAAATATAATTCGATCCGAAGATCTCTAGTATCTGCCTCATGCACAATTAATGGAGTAGTATAGTGAACTAGAGTATGTTTACTCATTTCAGTACAACGTAATTTGGTTATTCTTCGAACTGCTATATAATGGCAGTGAAACATAATTTTTAAATAAGTCTAGCGAAGGTCGTAACTGTTAAGGTCAAAGGCTTTAATTTCACTCCATTTAAATACAGCAAACGGGAAGAGATAAAATGATTGATCAATCTCGTAAATAAAATGGAAAAACAGTAATTTCCGATGCACAAATGAGAAACTGTTTTGCATGCAAATTTAGAATTGGATTTAAAATCCCTGGTACTAAAAAATCAAATAATAACTACATGATTTGCGTCAATTAAACTTTAAAAGTGTCGGAAGTGAAATAGGATATTTGCTGTTACATCGGTTACTGGCGGAGGTTTCGCTATCTAACCGTTAACTTATGGTAGCATGTCCTTTGCAGGTGTCGACTAAATAGTGGAAACTTGGTTATAAGTACTAATTTAGTTGGTCAAATTTTATTTCCCAATATTTGTCAATTCACGAGTTCGTGTAATTTCTAGGTGCTGTAGAACCTTACTTAGGCGAGTTTTTTGTCCCTTAGTATTATACATGATCAACTCTTTTGTCATATAAGTTTAATATGTTTCGAATAATATTAGTTATTTGCGCATGCAGTACAGTTATGCGCGAGTAAACTTAAAATGACCCCGTCAACAATATTATTTTGTAATTTAGCATTAGAATTATTACGATCCGATTTTTGGCTATTGAAACTAGGCGCAAAACTGTTTGGAACACATGCTTTGTGATTGAAGACATGCTATTTTGCGTTCCCTACAGTTAAATGAAAAATTACCGATAGCTTCGAAAAAGAAAATTTGTGAAATCTGAATTAAAAAAAAATTGTCTTCCAGAGAACACCAAGAGCTTAACTAAGATATAGATTTACTTATCACTTCACTATTGCATTGAATTCGCCAGTTAACGGTAAATAATCCAACTGAAAACTTGATAGTCATTATGGAACCGAATTTCTACAAATTTAAAATAGTTTAACTCTGTTCTAGCACAAGGATGGTTTTTTGCATTTTGTTTCATATTAACAATATTCACTTGCCGAAAAACCAAAGAGAATTCCGCATTTATATAACAAGTGTTTGCGGTTCGATGTCTGTTTATTATGGAATACTTAGTTTAACCGTAGGTTTACTCGTGCTTTACACTTCCAATACTTTCACTAAGTAGTTTATCCTTACCGTGTAGATGGATTAGTATCTGAAACATTTGTGATATCACCGCCGGCTTCGTTTAGAAAATAATTGCCGCGTTCGATTATTCTCTGAACATTATAAAGACTGTTTACTGTTGGACACGGAGCACCCTTACAATAGCATACATCAAACCATTGCGATTAATTTTGCCTAATAAATTATCCATACATAACCGCAGGTATTACTTATATGCTTCTTTTACTGTAAATTTTTACAGTTCCTTTCGTAGTTCATGTCCAACTCTTTTCTGAGCTTTGAAGATCATAGAAGTTACATGACAAAGACACGTCGAAATTTACCATTCGTGTAGCATCATGCTCACACACGACAGTGCTTAATTGAAAATCACTGTAAGTTTGCATTAATATCATCTCGATTGACATTTACTTTTATACTTTATGCGCTAGAATACGTCTAAACTCAGATCATAGATGAGTCGCTGTCCCGAGGCAAAAATAAACCCATATTAGTTTTTAATTTTAGCGTTTTAAGAGTTATTTAAGAGAATTTCCTTTGTTTAGTGATTATTTTGCGATGTGTTCCATAGTTAACGCTATGTTCTTCAGTCGTCACATACACTTCGCTTGATGTTGTTGCGTACATATTATTGTCACAGCCGTCCGGCTGTGACATTGATTTCACCTTCTGTCAGAGTGTACATTACAACTTTAATTGCACTGCACTGCACGAATCTATTATAGTCATGAAAGCCTTTTCAGACCCGACCGCTGGAGTCTGCATGCCAGGCAAAAATGGCATACAGCAAACGTCTCGGATTTGTTGACTACAATTGAGATCAAAACATTTAGGAATTCCGAGAATTGATGACATCGAAAATTATATTATCAACTTTACCAGGTCTGAATTACATTAATGCTATTTCATAGACAGCATATTCGCAAACGCTGAAGTCAAATAATTTGACATGTTTCAAAAACGATATATTATGTTGAACCGTCGTAAAGTTTATATTTAAGTAACTATATGTAGTACAGGCGCATAAATTCTATTGTTAATAGCAACATGACTGCTGTGACATTCTTCTTTTAAGAAGAAAACTTTTTCGTTTTGAAACGAAAGTTCTTGACACATAGTATGTGTTTCCGACAGAGCAGCTTGTTCTATATATACTCGCGCAACCTTATCTTTGTTGCATTACGAGTCATGTGCGCGTTTCCTGATGAATTTTAAATTGTCTCTGTGCAAATTCTAATCTTTATAAATTAGTAGCTTATCTTGTCACAATGACGGCGAATATCTGTAGAGTGTAGAATATGTAATTTATAGAGATATACGTGGGACCTTGTACATTTGTTTTAGTAGTGTAAAGCATAGCCAAGCAGTATGATATGTCATGCGACAAAAACAGAATAACCGTGTCCCGTGATGTAGCGAAACGACGCTTTGCTCAATTTACGTACGCTGTCTAGTAATTAAATTCAATAATGGCCTGTTCGATAGCTATTTTCAAAATACATCCAGCAGCTCTATCACAGCCGTGTTGGTAATTGCCATGAAGTGGCCAAGAATGGTTGGCTTGAAGATTTATCATGCCTGCACCTGAAACCCAACTATAATTTATACATTGGACATTATGTTAGAAAATTATACATTACGAATGTCGAAAGCCGGCCATATGTGGCACTTCAGCACAGAATATAATATAATAGCAGCTAATAAGGTAATTCTGATGTAAAAATTGTTATAAAAATTATGGAAGTGACAGTACGATGAGTATTTTTATAAAAATTTCATGTTGTGAACGTTGTCAGCAGCAAGCAAGGTATTACAGTTTACTAAGCATGTCGGCTCAAGTACTCACTGCTAAAGGCACTATTTTCGAATAAAAGTAAATTATAATTGCTTTTGTCGCTTGTGGAAATGTATACTCAGCGACCAAATGTTCGGTAAACTTCATTTATTTACTTAAAACATGACTTTTCTTAAATTTCTATATGTAGCAGTGACTTTCATGCAGTCCCCCGCAACACTAAGATTTTGACAAAAGATATAAATACAAACAATCTTACAAATCGCGTTGAATGACAGTGTCACCAAACCTTGAGTTAATGAAATATCACGTTGGAAAATCTGCCACTTCCAATCGCTTATAAATTTAGAGTATGCGTATTAGCAGACTGACATAGTTTCCCATATTGAATCCACCATAAATATTCAATCCCTAATCTTTAAGTTCGTATAGTGGTCTTTAAAAAGTTCACCAGCACATACTGAACAAACTATTGAATTACTACTTACTCAAAATAAACGTTAGGCGAAAATTCTATTTGGCCACCGGAAGACATCATTATTTCACTATACATTAATAAGATTTTTTACAAGTCCCCCAGCCCTAAATTGGTTAATTTTTGAGACACAGTTGAAATTTTGATATCATTCAACTCAGCTGGACGAGGTAGTGCAGAAAATGCCCATTTCGGCTATATATGACAAAATATTTCTGTTGATAAATGTGTAAATGCTATCATATGCTATTCGAACCAACGTCATGAGATGAGTCGAATGGTGGTAAAGCAAATTGAATTGGATCATATATTATCGAGAGAGGCTTAGATTAATTTTTAGAATTAGCCTTAGGCTTAGGATTTTACACCAATGGTAATAACTCTTTAATCCGTTAACCGATTGAGCTGATTTTACCATTTACCATTACTGAGCTGATTTAGTAGCACTTCAGGGCGGTTCGAATAGTATATAAAATAATAGATTTATTGAGAAAAAAGTTTTTCGAAAAATTTTCGGTACCTAAAAAACCGGAAAAAATAAGTCACAAATATAGCCGAAATGATCATTTTTACCCCTTCGTCGAACTGAATCGAATGTTATTATAATATCTGCTGTATGTTGAAAATTGGCGAATTTCGGGTGGGAGGTCTTCTAGGAAACACCCCATTAATGGTTACAAAAAAGATTTTCAGGCTAAAATTTGTACCTATCGTAGTTTATAATACCGGTTCTACAAAAACTAGGACTCTAAAAATAATTCCCATGTACTTTTCAAATTTTCCATGCATTTTGACATTGCTAAATAACAAGCAGCAATAAAACAAAAATAAGTGCAGTGTTTTTGCTGAGTAGTAGCAATAATAAAACTTCTATTAATGATTTATTCTATGGTCATAAAACGAAATAAAAAAGGATTTAAAGAAAACGGCTAGTATATCAAAACGGCTGCTAAAGCGAATCGGAACGTGTCAACTAGCAGCGCTTTCCTTTTTTGCGGAAAAATAGATGTAATAACAGGGTAGCTGAGGTAGCAGATGCACGGATTACATTTGTGCCTAAATATGTACGGTAAAGCACACCAGCTCTGTTTGTTATATAATCTACATACTACTATTTAACGGTGTTTCTGCAAAACGCCGTTTCGTTGCATTTGTATCGGTGTAGCGAGACAAAAACAGTATAATTGTTTCAGTTAACTTCAGCCTGGATTATTGTTTCGAATTTTGCATATAACAATAACAAGCTATTCTGTCTGAAAGTGCTGAAGTATTCGACAATTGTTGCTTGAGCCCAAATTTTTGTCTTCTTGCAAGAAGTATGCCACAGCAGCATACAGGGCTAGAGGTTAGCATTCGCGTTGTACCATATATTCTTGGAGCTTAAGCGGATAGAAAGACACAGAAAAACACTAGAGAAACGTCGATGTTGATAATTTCGTATAGCTTTGTTGAGAGCCTATTGCTTCCCCTCAAGCACTCCGGGAATCCTTGGGTCTAAAAAGCAGGCTCAACATCGACCAGCAGCGTCCCGCAGATTATGCTTACACGCAGCGTCGAGATGGCTTATATACACTATTCCTGTCACTACTTTGCTATTTAATTCTGTAAAACGACGTTTATCACGCTTCGGATATCGAACTGCGGTAAACTTGATAATTCCGTTTTCAACGACGTTAGTGACTGTGACCTTTCTTTATTTTTACTAAAATGTGGCCGGAAGAATCGGAGACGTTTGCTCGCTTTACGTTCGACTACTAGAATTTCAAAAGTATTCCGTAAAGACAACAGTAAGGGTTGTACAGTGAAGCGAAAGCTTATAACGCACAGGTGAAAAAAGATGAAAACAAAGTCACTGCCTGATCGCTGCAATAAATGTATACTTTTTGGTTTGTTCGTCACGAATATTTCTGTTTTAAAGAAATGCAAGAGGGGTATGTGCTGTGCTGTTTTGCGCAATTCAAACGGAACACACTTTTGTCCGGGATTCCTTAATACTCTTTTTCTGGTGCAATATGTTCTTCTAATACATGAACTGTGGCTAATAAAATTTTAAAGTGTTGGTTATAATTCAACAAATGTTTAAAGTTGGAGTTCGGCAAAATAAACGATTTTTGGAGAACTTCATGATTATGTACACTGTTAATTTTAGTACTGAATATTGTTAAATGAAATATTTACTGTAAAATTTTGGTACTGAATGTAAAGGAATATTATCTTTAACATTAGTAAAATTTCGGAATTTGGGAAATTATTCCTTTTTAAATAGGATACCCCTTTACTATAAATCCATATAAATTAGAAAATATTTCATAAAACAAATTAGCACTGAACATTCAGTACTAATTTCCTTACAATTCACGCAATTTTCCCATAGGACATTATTCCTTCATATTACGGAAATTTTCCTTATGATTATAGGAAATAATTTCCTAACTATACTAGAGAAGAACAATTTCCCACATATGAAGGAAATTGTTCCTTGTGATAGAAGGAAATAATTTTTGCGCAACTAAACTTAAAATGACCCCGCTGACCATCTTATTTTGTTTTTTGTAAAAATTATCATCACCGATCATTTTCTTATCGGTCAGAAATGCTACTTTTTGTTCGCGAATATCAAACATGTTCGCGAACACAATTTTATCGGATTTGTATTAACGAGGGGCTTCTTCGCGATCAGTAATTGATAAATAATATGACCGTGCCGTTTATGACGTTATAGTTACATTAAATTTGTTCGCGAAGAGAGGTGAATCCTGTTTCAACGCTATGAAATGTTACGGAATTGTCATAACCCGAATTAAACCCTTTAAATCTACGCTAGCAGTGAATCGAATCGAATATCCTATTTGTTCTGAAAAATGGACATGGATTCGACATCGAGATTGTAAGCGGGGTCACTTTAAGTTTAGATGCGCGTTTATTATTAGGAAGAAGAAATTTCCCAAATCTATAAGAAAATTTTCCTTTTCTAAATACTGATAATTTCAATTAATGAAAGATGAGTATCACGGCTGCCGAGAAGGTTGACTTTGGCGATTCTAAATCCAAATCGAACCATTAAATGGAAAAACTCTTTTCGGAATCATACCGATTACGTTACGTTTATAGCAAACATTGTTCAAACGCGATTAAGGATAATGAATATACATGCTAATGTTATGAGTTGGCAAACACGCTATCAAGTTTTAGCATAACTACTGAAACGAAAATGCAATGCGTTTTCGCTGTTTTGCAAAAGATTTATTTTAAATCAACTTACTCAAAATTGTTTATTTACTCAATGTTTGTTAATTCACCTTTTCAGCAAACACAGGATTATGCCATTATAATACAGAAGTTAAAAATGTAGGAACTAATATCTCTCGAATAATTTGTTCACAAAATAATTTTTGCAAATAACGTATAATCTATTGAGTACATTATAAAAATTATAAATAATTTGGACATTTAATTCGCGTCTTTTTTCGAACCGCAGCCCAATTCATATTATATAATGTCATGTCATTCCTGTGCACGGAAGTTTGAATATTGTAACTTCCAAAGCGAGATATCTCGGCAATGTAAACATTAGCAGTTAATGTCAACTCGCTATTCCAATTGCAGGATGCCTATTTTATACACGATGGCTACAAGCATTTTTAGGAAATCAAATACCCCAAATGAAGTGCATTGTAACCGTCCATCCGTTGAAGATAGCGCGCTGAAACCTCGCCTATTGGAAAGCACATAATAGGTCCAATTGGGCGGATGATTTTAAAGAAGATTTAAACAAACATTTTAAAAAAGCTAGTTTATAGAAAAACCCAAATTAAAAAGCGCCATGCAGTTCCTAGCAGGTATCGTAGTGCAGGGTGCTTCTGTAGTATAATTTTAGGTATTCCTAGACATTCTGTACAAAATTTCCTTAATATTAAGTAATTTATTACTTAACATTAAGCAAAATTTTCCACTAATAGAATGAACTATATTCTTTAATATTACTGAAAATATTTGTTAATATTAAGTACTGCAGGGTGTTCCATAAGTGTGTTTCCCACTTTGAAGCTACATCAGTTGTCCAATTTAAGTTATTTTTATTATGTTTTAGGTCAATATCATACTTATAATTATTACAACGATATTGGCGCAATATCACTTGTTGCTTAATGACAGAATCCTAGCTATTCGATTATACTCTAAATCCAACAATGCTTCTGATGTAGTTTGATCATGGCGCCATTATGAAGACTCTCGTCTACCTTCCAGACCAGCTATAAGATCATTGAATCGTAAATTTGAAAGGATTTGTGTCAGACCTGCCACGCTCTGGACAACCTAAATCAGCCGCTACCGACGATAACGTTGCGTGGATTGAAGAGGAAATGTTGCAATCGCCACACAAATCACCCAAACCCCTACCGATTGAAACTGTGCCATTAAAAACCACAAGCTACCGTATTGTCAAAGGCCTAGGATTAAAATCGTTTCTCCTGCATCAATTGAACGAAGGCGATTTAGATCGCAGAATTAAATTTGCGGAATCCTGATTGAGCAAACTGAATGAGGACTCAGAGCTCGCAGATCATGTTATTCGGTTTGACGAAAGCACATTTCAATTGAATGGACACGTTAATCGTCACAAATGGCGTTATCCGGGATATGAAAATTCTCACGAAACTATTCCCCATCAACAGCACGCTGCTGCAACGACGGTTTGGGAAGGCATGCATTCTTAGGAATAATCGGACTATTCTTGTTTGATGAGATAGTGACTGGGGACAATGATTTGGAAATGTTTATGCAGCTTCCTAATAGTGATAAATTTTTGTTTCAACAAGACGGTGTTCCGGCTCATTAAGCAAAGCTCAACTATAATTTGAAATATTTTTGCTAACCACTATCAACTATTGATTGCTCAGTGACCACTACATTCTTAGATTTGATGCGAAGGTGTACTAAGTCTTGTACCGGTGGCCGGTGAAGCGTTGAAATTGACATAATCGAATGACGGTAGTTTCAAAATTGCAGATTGTATTCGTGTCAATTCTTTGAAATAGTGCAAACATGTAGATTAAAACAATTCTTATAACGGATATGGTTGTTTAAAACACGTGATTTAAAAAAAACTTCAAGTTATGAAATTTCTATTATTTATTTGAAATGAAGTTAATATGTGCTAAAATTAAAAACAAAATATTTATACTATTATTGCAATAAATATGTGGAATTTATATTTGGAATATTGAAAATCCATGAGTTTTGAAATTGCCATAAAACTAAAACATGTATTTATTAATCAATTTGATGGCTATTTTAACAGAATAACGTCACAGACATAACAAAGATTATACACCATTTACATTAATGTATATACCACACTACACTTTGCAGACAGCCATTTTCGACCAATGTACAAATTAAAACAAAGTTTTCAAAGTGTTTTCAGTGAATCCTAAGCATTTTTCTTATGACTACCGAGGGGAATCCGAAAAAGACTTAGAGAGAAAACAATGTTGCAGCGCAATCTAGTTTAGGTGTTCACAGGGCTAGTAGGGTTACCGTTTGAGGGAATGATGCCACCTTAAGCCATATTCACCTCCCGCTGAAGTCTCAGTATCGCGTGGGTAGTAAGCGGAAAATTTTGATAAAACTGAAAAATTGTCGAAAATTGGGCAAAAAATGGCACAAGTTAGCACTAATTGTTGAATATTTTGAAGACCTCCCCCAGCCCATAAAGACCTCCACTCAGATGACCTCCGAACGACTTCTCACCCGCCAAACCCTCTGTACCTCTTGAGCCGACGGACTTGATCAGATAAGGCATAGACAGTTTACTTCAAACAAGATCATCATTATCTAAAACTTAAACCGCAAAGAAGTAAACAAACATATTTAAGAATTCTTCATGGTTTTAAAGTTGAACAGCAGTGAATCTCTGCACACACACCGATGTATCACAATCAATTGTGATCAATCAGAGGAATAACTGCTGGTATGTTAGAATAATACGAAAATTGAAAATGTTTAGTGGTTTAGTTGACATAATTTACTTATATATTGTTACAAGTTTGTAACATGACTAAATTTCTAAAACTGTAGTTGGTCATCAGTTTGCGTCCACTTTGATAAACTGAATTGATTTTTACTTTCAAGTGATGTCTTTGTTTTCGAACTGTGAAACGTCATAAGGTGAATTTGAACCCTCAGCAATGTAGGTAATAATTACAAATTTGTTGAGTTAACTAATTTATTCACAAATATAAAAATTATATGCTGAGTTGTTTATTTCCAACTCTGTTTACAATCCTTTTCCGTAGTTGAGGTTTCAATTGCTCAAATGATGCAACAACTTAATGTGTATAGATATTTCGTCACAAGAATTTTATATAACTCAGCAACTGGTGGACGGATTAATTTCTGCGAGAGTGGTATGTCGTAGCAAGTTTCAAATTTTTAAATCTATGCTTTGCTCACGTCTGCTCTATTTCTATTTCTGGAAACCCCATTTTAGGAAATTATGCTGTACAACATGCCCATCTTTAGGATTCGTTGTAAAACGCACAGATCTGGATCGTTTCATTAAATTTTACCAAACTTATTTGAAATGCCTTTGTGGGTCCGCAAATACGTGATCAGTTATTTTGCAGCACGTTTTTAGTCCGTGCATAAAAGCGATCAATTAGCTTCCATCAATTCGGTCAATCGATCTTCGATCAACTTTATTATGCTTATAAATTTAGATTATTTGTTATATATCCACCATTTGCTGTGTCATATGTTGATCGACTTTTAACAGAAGATTTTCTACGGTCAGTTTTCTATATTTTCCTATGATGCCTCTTACCCTGGACCTGCTTCATATTTTGTCTAAAATTTCGTCAAATTTCAGATGTCTGATGAAACGCGCGTGTAGTTCTCGCAGAAGCTGATACAAGACATATATTATTTTAATTTAGACAGTTTCGCACATCTTTAGATTATTTTATCTAAATTAAGTTTCCAGATAATATATGCCGGAAACAATCAGAAATTTCAGAGTTATACTTTAAACAAGTGTAGTATGCGGTGATAATCCACACGTAAAAATATAAAAAATATAAAAAATACAGTGTTGCAAAGATATTTCATAAGTCAACATTTCGAACTTTACCATAACACACCTCGTAATAATGCGTCTGCTGCGGTATTGTTTTGTAACCAAAATATCACAGCCATGGTTGATGACCGCAGTGTCCGAAATATTTTGAATAACACACCGGTTCACAAAAATGGAACATGCAGTTGCTGCTTCATGACCGGATAGTTTTAGCACCCGCCACATCATACCTCCACAAAACACCGCCAATTAGAAACACATATAAGACAATGTGAATTTATAAAATCTATTTATGAAACTGATAGCGTGGTTTGTGTAGCAGACCAGCTTTCGCATATGGATCAACAGCAGTATCTTCTCATACTCATTCGTTCTCTTAATAGGCGCATTTATATCTTAGCAAGTGTATCTAATCTATATATTTAGCAGTATCATGAATATAAAATCCTGCTCGTCTACTAAATCCGCAGTATATGTCGCAATATGTTTAGCACTGAAACTCTTGGGCTTTGTTGTGGAATAATAGTCACGATATCTAAGACATGTTGTTATTATCCGTTGCAACCATATGCCACACTTTTTATCGATTTTATTTCTCTGCATGTCAAAAATATCAATCGACCTCGACAAACGAGTGGTATTTCTTGAAGCCGCCTGAAACCTATGATTTTCTGCCATCACCTATAATTGATTAACCGACAATTTTATAATACAGCAATGGCAGCGCGAAATTCTAGCTGCATTTTGATCGTTTTATGCAAAAAATTTTGATTTTACTTTTTCCATCACAGAGCGTTTTAATTAAATTCATAGGTATGGAATCTCCGTCCGAGGGAGAGCGTTCGGAGACTTCAGAGGGGGCGGAAAATATGGCTTGAAGGGGTCCGACCTTTAGTAGGAAGGTAACCCTATCCCGCAATGACACCTGTGATTTAATTCTATTGTGCGTTCGATAAATTAGGCGGTTTCCAGTGAGGCAAACACAGAACACAGTATTTGCGTTGATTAATAATGCACGTAGGCAAAAAATTAAAATGCACTGAGCACCGACGATAAGTTACCGTTAAACTACGTTCTTATTCCGACATAGTGTTGATCGTTTAGTGCACTGAATTACGGATATACACTATGTTTCTGTTTATACCAACAGGTTTATAGAAACGACGGATCACTCATAACAGCATTTTGTAGAAACATGCTACTCCAGTTACCAACACTTGCTGTTCCATTTATCAATAATTGCTTTGTGAAAGGTATAACTGCTACGTCGACGGTCCAAATATTGTTTCGTTAATTCACATTTGTTTTTAATCGTTCTATTTTGAAGTTAATATACATTTTTATCGCATAACTGGGAGTTAGGGTTTTCGATTATTCTTTTTGCTTTTTTCATTCGTGGTTTCTTTGCAAATGTCACTAATTGTAATCCTATTTTCCGCTGCTTGGCATTTAGCTGGCGGAACCTCACCTGTATTGCAGGTTTTAGGTAACTAGGCATACATGAGCAAGCACCAAAGTCCCAGAGCGCTAGCGGGTGCCTCGGGGGGTTGTCCCTAGATGATCAGATGGTTGTCGGGAGTGAGATTTAAAATTGTTTGAGAACTAAAATTGGTCAAAATTTTCTCTGGTTTTTGCCAATGTTTCTCCTATTTTTGCCAATTCTAATTTTCATCAATTTCGCCCAGTTGGTGCCCATTTCCCTCGATTTAGCCTATTTTGCAAAGGTTTTCGCGCACCTTAAGCGTAAGGGGGTAGTGGTGTGGGGCTACATGAAGATCAGGCTACTTCACAGAGACCGTGAGGTGACGGTCCAAGCTTCGAGAAGAGGGGAGGGGGTGCAGTAATTCTCCTATCCCATTATGCGCTTGTATGGTAACTGAATTACTGGTATAATGGTGACAGATTAACTGAAACAGCAACCGTAAGCATTTTATTTTAACGAATTTAATTTATACATACTCATAGCGAAAAGATGGATATCTTAAATTAGGGAAAAGCGAAAAGAATATCCCATCTGAGGCTTTAGACACCGCCGGCGGGAAGCGCCGATACCCCCTCCCCCTCCCGAGCTGTAACTGCTTCTCTTGTTGTGCCAACAATAACTTCTGTTGTTCGAGACTGATTCACGTCCTGTTCATGTGTTGGCGATGGTTCACGAGTTTTTCAACATCTTCTTTCACATATCGTTGTGTTTCCCTTTTCTAGCGCGTTGAACAGTTTGAACGTTGAACATGTATTTTTGCACAAAGTCATCGCGACCGATTGAGCTCAAAGCTTGTTCCAGAGCATTGCCTGTGGCCAAACGACCAGCACGCTCGAACCAAATACGCAATGTGAGAATAGCGTTCGGGGCGCCACAACGACTTCTTCGCTGTCCAGCTTCTCACGTACCTTGGCACGTCGAACGCCCCCCTCCCCGAGGACCCAACTAATCCCGCTGGTACCTCTGACCTTGTGCATGTATGAATTGGTTATTTCATCTCAACAATGAAGATATATCGCGGCATAGGTGTCAATACTGCTGGTAGGAAAATGTTTCCCTCTTAGGTTCGGACACCTAAACCATTTTACCCCTCTCCCCAAAACTGTACAAAATTAACAAAAATCAGAATCATTTGTAAAAATTTCAGTAGAATGAGGAAATTTATGAGTTTATATAACAATTTCTACCTCCGGAGCCATCTACTCCAACTCCTTCCTCAGAGCGCGGATGTGAGACACCTACGGTAAAGAGGGTCTTATAATTATGCAGAATTCAAAATTTAATCGCGTTATACAGAAACGAATGTCACTGTTGCTCCTGATGAACAAATACCAAAAGTTTATATCGCTTTAAATCTATTAAACTCTCTTTGCTCCCTTAATTTAAACTTAGCATTATAAGAATATTTTTGACAACACATGAACATATATATGTAGCGAATGGCGAAGATTAAATCTTTGTCAAACCATTGCTGCAACCTTATGGAATGCAGGAACCTACACAATAATGCTAACTTAAAACTTACTACTGATTTATCAAGCAGAATAGTGTACGGTCAGTGTTTTAATATGATCGACTAAATTAAATTGTCTTGATTAAAGCTTAAATAATAATAATACAAAAAACCTAGTTTTCGTCGTCAATGTCATAACCATTGAGCCGAGTGTATAAGTGATTTACCGAACTAAAATGGAAAAAACAAGACCAAAGTATTTCCTTTTAGGTACAGACAAAGGCAGAACGATACTACACGACAGTTTGTTGTTAATTGTGCAAGCGGATGATTGATTGATTGACTGATTGATTGCGTCTTGGCTATATATAATTGTACAGTGCCACAGCATTTTTAGTCCCGATTTCTGCCTCTGAAAACTGTGCGACAATTTAAAATAGGAAGTTTGACAAGAGACACACTGAACAGTCTGATCGGAGGTGTTTCAATAACAGCACTTGAAATTGATAGGAGTTATGGAAATAAGCTTAGAAGATAATTTCTACTACTAAAGTCAATTGAAAATCGTTCGTAAGATTGAAACGATAAGAAATTTGATACCCACATATTAAAAATTCTACAATTTTCAACGAACGTTTTTGTTAAAGTTCAAGACATACTGTGAATTATACTTGATATCGTCGAACGATTTTCAATATCAGAACCAAATCCACTCACCTATGTATATAAACCCGACTTATAACAAAAATTTAACATCGTATCGAGTGACTGATCATTACGCGTAACCACGATATATAGGTATTAAATTTGTTTACTTAAATTTTAATATGCTTCTTTTTGGAAGACACAAAGTGTTATCTCATAGCAATAGATTGTTTCGTGTATACACTACGAGAGTGTCTGCGTGCCAAACAGCTATTAGCGGATGTTTTTATCAACAAACCACTGAAATTGAAACCAAAAAATTGGTAAAACACTATAATAACAATAGTCACAACTTTGCGGATGTAAAAATTGTGATAGAGAGACAATGAAACAGTGCAATTACCAGCAGTCGCGACCTCAATTCTTTCGCCTTCTAATAGTGCTTGTTGCTAAAATAAGAAACCAAATTAAAAAAATCTCGACCACTATTATATTCAGCTGGCATATAAACACTTCTAAGGATAACCAAATCGTAATTCTTCGGCAATATATGCCAAACTGTCTGTATTGTGAAATTTATACGACTTTAATAAGAGCCAAAACGCAACAAAAAATAAAGTGACAGGAAAATCCTGTAAGTTCCACAACACGCAACTGGGCTGTTCGACTGAGTTGTCATAAAAAATTAATATTGTTCAACATTGTACGTACGTCATATTATATCTGACACATCTAACTGCGGCAGGATCTATAATAATGCAAATTTTACCTTTTACGAGTGTAAAATAAAATCTACTACACATATTCAAGCTTCTTGTCGTGTCGACTAATACTGGACATATTGTAAAATACACATGTCATTTATTTTACCGTAAAATAATGAAATTGTGACATAATAATTTGTATTATTGCTAACGCAACCACAGGAAAAGCTCTTAGTTAGAATCATGTTGCTGCTATGGTCTGCACGGAAGTGTGTCAAAGAAACGTACACAAGTTTCAACGTTGCTCATGGACATTGTCAATTGTAATTTCTCCATATACATATCCATAAAAAGCCTCTAATAAAATTTCAGCATTCATCCAGCTGAGAAAAATACTAATGCCCGACATTAGTTTAAAGTATTGAATACACTGTTTTCTATATTTTGCAAAGTAACAAACATAAACGCGTTAGCTGAGTGTTATCTTTAAAGAAGGCAAAACTTATATTTAATACTTGATGCTGCTGTCAACTGTTGCAAAATCAGCATCATCACTCTCAAGCAAACCAAAACTTTTAACAACAACTTTACCCGAGACATCGTAGTAATTATTGCCATAAGAGCGGGAACATGTCGTTTAACCCATAACAGAAAGTTTGTTGGTACTGTGAGGTACAGTGAATATGGGATAGCTAAAGCATTTTAACGAGGAAAACGATATTTATTGAACATATGCAATACCGTTTATTTATCTGTATATATTTCAAAATCACAATACAATAGTCACATACAGCCGTCTTATCATACTACATGTGCAAGGTAAAAAGTCCCAGTGAGGATAGTGAGGTGGTCGTCGCCAGAGGGCATGACAATATGTGGATGGGAGGGGAGAGGATCCGGGTTTCGGCGGTGGGGGTCGTCAGGAGGAATAAAATTTTGAACTTCATAAATTTTTCAAAATAGATTTAAATAGATTTAAATTTTCAAATATTATTTTGGCACTGATTTTACCTATTTTCCTCTATATTTTGCCAATTTTCCTCTAATTTTTGTCAATTTCGTCCAATTTTTGCTCTTTTTGCCAGATTTTTGCCCATTCTTGACAAAATGTTTCTCGCACGCGGAGGGACGCTACCTCTGAGAGGGGAGCATCGGAGAGGCCCTAGGGGTCCGAGCCTGAAGGCGGTAACCGTCCTCTGTCCCTATAAGCATGTATTCCTTTGATTGTTATGCTTGTATAATATGTATTAAAGTGCAAATATATAGTAATTAGTTATCGGTATGGTAAAATCAAAATTGAAAAAAACATGCTATTTAAAATTTTTACTCCAAAATATATAATGTAGTGTGGGTGTATATGTAAGATAATTACTGCAACCTGTGCCGCCTATATAGTTAAAATTTGGAATACTTTCGATTTTGGATTCAAACGTCAATCGGATGTCACTTAAACTATGTTCGAATTAGTACAGCTCTAACTTGGTTTGTGCATAGAGAGGTCGAGTAAATTTGCAAGAAACTTATTTGTCTCGTTTAAATGCGCCGTTTCAGATTGTGCTCCTGGTGTAATTTATACCTCGGATTTAACATTTTAAAAGAAGCGTAGTCGAATAATACATACAACCCTTTTATGGAGCTCTCACTGTTCGGCTCTCAAACAATATTCTTCAGCCAGAACAAGCAACAGATTCGTAATTTATAAAAGCTTATCTTATTTCCATGCTATCTTCTTGACAGCAAGTGAATGTGCGTATTCGTTTTTGTTAGCCTTTTTAAGTGTCAAAATGAATATATTCAACTGGAGACTATGTTAGTTTAACAGGACTTCATTTTAGCGTGGAACCTCGTATTGAAACGAACAGAAACTGACTAGCTTTTTGGGCACATTTTTTAGTAGTTCATACGTTATATAGTGTATATAAATATTACAATACATCAGTTATAGCTATGCTCATCAGCTGCTAGTAATTGACGCTTTCGTCTAAGACTTCGTTTTCCGAAACCAAATCCAACCATTGGATCAAGGACATGGTACGAAGGATGTGGTCGCTGGCGACGTCTACGACGGTCAAAACGCCCAATTACAGGGTCCATACTATGACGCAACGTAATCACAGCAGTACCATAGTTACGTTTAGCTGGTCGTAGAATTGCTATTGTCGGCAGCGGTGCCCATGAAATAATGCTTGGCGAATAGTAACTGATGTCGCTTGGTGTAATATTGCCGTCGCCGACAGCCTAAACTTATAAATTGTAACATTTTTATTACAGTTATGAAAACTACTAGTTTAAAAACGATTTCCTATCTATTTAAACTATATTGCGCACAGGAATAACATAATTAGAGTAACTAAGTGTCCTTTCTTCGTCCCAACATTGTACTATGAATCAAATATGTGACGCATTGGAGAAAGATTTTAATCCAATCCAGACGCTACCTAGTGAAGCATCCCGTTTACAAAGAGTCTTACCCAGCTGTCTTAACGCATTGATACCGTTAAAGTTAGCATAATGCTGGGCAAAACAAGGAATGTGCTCGTTCAACTTACCAGTAGTGCAGAGCCAATTTCATCGTTGTGTTTACCCTGTAGCAAAAGCTTATGATGGCTTCTTGGGAAGAGGAGAACAGTTCTTGTCATCACCATTTAAAAGGGCCGAGCATGACGCGACTCATATCAAATTCCCTGGCTATGAAGGAAGTCTTGGTATCGTGATAATATATTTTTTCGGACCACCACTCCAGTTTTTTGGCAGCGGATGTTGTGATACCCCTCAAAACTGGAGGTGGGGTTGGCAGAAATTTATGTTCTTGATACCAGTGATTCCCCTCAATAGTAGGGATTATCCCCTCCTCACAAGAACAGGGATGTAGGTCGAAATGGATCGCGTCATGCCGGATCTGTTTACATGGTGATTTCGAAGAGCGTCATATACTCCTCAAGAAATGATCATTCAGTCCCGCCAATAGCCAATTGCAAACTCTGATTGTTACAAGTATTATTTATTATTAGTTTGTAGTATATAAACGCTATTCCAGCAGCACAATTACGAATTTACCATGCCTGTTTAAACATCACTGCTGAATAAAATTACTCCGCAACAACATAGGTCATAATGTAAGAATCTTTTGATGTTATCATTCATAACATGATACAAATGCGATTTGGCTCAGATTCTCTAGGTACAAGAGTTCATACAAAGTACACGTGAAGACATAGCCTCACGATAATAACCCCATTACTCTGGGTAATACAGGCAACTTGGTAACATAACGCCCTCGCTATTGCTGCTGCTGTAATTTTTTGGTTAAAAAGTTTATATATAGCAACGAATAAGTATAGCAACGAAATGATACTAACAGTATCCAAGCCAGGGAACAAAGTGTACTTATAATTACTTTAAAGTAAAACAATTGTAAATTTCATTATAATGAGCGTTGACAATTTATAGCCTTTTATATGGCTCATATATGTGCAATGCAGGTACAATGTATAAGGCGGACGCAGGCGCTAGGCCATGAAAAAAGTTGGGGGCTGGACACTGAAATTTATATTAAATTTTTTGTCTAAATACATGCTTCTGAGACGTGTGAATCCACAATATAAATATTGCTATATGTCAAAGAAAAAATAAAAACAAAAGGTGATTCATCAAGCAAAACCACTATAAACTATGACCTTGCATATGCATTTATACAGACATGCAGTGTTGCCACTAGACACGAATCTTTAAATATGGTGCTTGAGTTCTGGAAATTTGCTTTCGATGTATATAACCAAAAACACGTGGGAGTAAAATTCAGATTCGTCATGCTATCTGACAAAAGTTGGGGGACTGTCCCCTTGAAAAAAAGTTGGGGGAACATGTCCCCCTCGTACCCCCCGTGGCGGAGCCATTGGGTGGATGTACATATTGTTGACTTCATCAATTTTTCAGAATTATGCCACTAATTGAAGGCACGAAAACTATTTTCAAGCAAAAATTGTACAAATTGTTACTGGTACTACACGTATTTATTTTGACGGTAAGTAATCCTACTCGATTTAAGATTCAGCAGTAAATAATACATATGTGTTGAACATGTATTAGCCACGCGTTGGTTTTTATTTATTTATTGTTTACGGTTTAAAAAATTGCGTAGCTAATGAAAGTGATGTTCCTACACTCAACGGTTCTAGCGGAGAGTCTGATGAACTAAAAAGTTAGCGAACGAACCATAGAAAGAAACTTACACATCTATCGTAAATGATTAGAATAGTTAACAAGAACGAGAAACACCGAACAATGTGTTTAGTTGTCTTCGATACCATACTTTCGGTTTCGATTTTATATCATTGTTAACTGTGTACATTAATGTATAAACATCGTACCACTAAAACTTTTAAAATGTATACAAAGCAACATTTATTTCTATGATAGATCGGGCTTTTATGAAGCTACAGTCACCACACCGGCTTTGTACGAACTCAATATGTCTAGGAGCTGTAACTGAAGTCCGTAACTTGTATCATTTTACTAACAACATTTCTGATCTGAAATACACTCATGCAGTAGGATATGAAGCTGAACTGATAGCAATTATTATATTTAAAAATGTCTACGGCGTTTCGATGAAGTGAAAATGTTGATATCCCTATATATTAGATATTGCTCGAGTTTATAAACAGTTATGTCTCTATGATTTTGTAACAGCCATCTGAGTTTAACTCTATGTCACCTTGTTTTCAGAGGTTCTCAAACTCTGAATCATATCTAGTGTGACGTAGGTCAAGTGTTTATGCTAAATACCACTTATTATTTTGGTTCTACTACATTAATTCTACCTAATAATTGATATATAACTACTCTGGGTTCAATTTTCAGGCTAGGACGTATTCGTCTAATCACCCTTTAACAACAGCAAACGATCTGTGCTGGAGGCTACATGTAAATTCTAGTGCGCTATTCCATGCGGGAAGTTTCATCGTACGACAGAAAGAGTTAGAAACACACTAACCTAAAGCGTATTATATTCCGTATATTTATCCACTGAAGCAACGCAGTTAATACGACGAAAACGAACTGTCGTCTTAATGAACGAACGGGTAGGAGCTTGCGTTGCAGTCCACCGGTTCGATTGTCAGACGGGTGCTTTTATTTTCAACCTTTTTAAAGGTTTAGGGCAAGCAAATCAAAGCGCGATCAAAAATCAATGGTCACCAACTTTTTGGCGACACCAATGTTCTTCACCATGGTAGTAAATATTTTTGAATCGATGTAGGTTCCTGGGTGTAAATCTAGCAGGTTGAAAACCCTAGAATGACCATAGAAAGTGAAGATCTTTTAAGGTTTGAGGTACTGATCTTAAAATCATTAGCTTCGATGCTGCTCAATTCTAAAATACAAAATAACGATACTGGACAATAAAATTGTGTAGATCGATCTTGTGCCAAAGGCAAGTGCGGTGCTCACAAAACGTTTGTTCAGAAGTGGTCACAACAAGGCGTGTATATTCCAATACTGCTTTGAAATTACAGTGCATTGATGTAAATAAACTAGGCATATATTTTCTCCATAATTAAGCACAATATAGTGCAAACTTGAACGTTATAAGGTACATAAAGAATATTGAGGTGGACCATCCGGGATTCTAAACGGGACCTATGGTTTACCAGGTTAACATGCTACCACAGGCTACGATCAACTAGTGCTACGCTTACACTGTATATACTAGCGTAGGAAGACGTTATAAACGTATTTTTCCAGGATAGATGTCGGCTGGCAATTCCTTTTGGTGGAGACATACCGACGCTGGCCCATTATACTGAGCTTGTCCCATTGTAGTGCGCGTTCAATTATTTACCGCTTCAACCATAGGTTAAAACAAAAAAAATGCACATATAATGCACTGAACGTAAGTCGATGAATAAGAATCACAATATTCCGAATAATTGAAATTCGAGCAAAGGAAATGATGCGATAAGTTAACGTGTTAATAGTGTTATCTCGTGGCATCTACGTCAGCTATGTGACAATTTGACGGACATCGGAGAGGGCAGGCCCCACTATGCATCCACCTCTAAGGTTTCTACAACCGAATTCCCGGTTATATGTTTTACTTTCATTTTGTTAACCAACCATTATTTTTTCGCTACACATTTACACCACACTTCTCTTTACATGCCAGGCTGAACCCCATTTTTCAGCGCGTTATTCTATTTTTGGTTCACACGCCCACCTATTTCTCTGCTCGCCGGTACACATATGTATATGTACCAATGCTCTATATAAACACAATATTGATAGAATTATATAAGAGATACATGATGGTTACAAATATCTACTTTAGTGTAATTCTACCAAAGTTGCAATTTGCTACTTCATTGTCAACGATCGATCTGACAGAGTATCACAATTGTTTAATTTTAGAACTGAACAGCACTAAACCTATTGTGTTTGTGATCACAACTGTGAAAGTGTTGAGATGTACAATTTTTATGAAATCCTGGTGGACCCAATCTGCTATTCCTGCGTACTCAGTGGCTTTGCAAACGAGCTTAATCTATGACTTTTAAATAACTTCACTGGGAACAGATGCTCCAAAAATTTCTGCGACTTATGCGTTGGTGAAAAGATTCTGATTCGATAATCGATTGAAGGTTTGCCAAAAGAAAAACTTTTACAAAACATCGTTAAAATATTGAGAATAAATAGCAAAATATTCATGAAACGAAAAAGAGCGAAATATGAAAATACATATTACAAATGACTGGTACTGTCCCGATTTAAAACACTTTTTACTCTGTATGACATCAGCACTATAGTGCACACACAAGGCATTTAAACTAAATAATTCGCTAGTGATCTAAACAAGTGCAACAGCTTTATTTTTTCAAACAAACCAACTATGAAGTCGCAATTAGCCGCTGATTTAAAACATTACAAATTTTATATATGCAGGCACGATTGTAATTTTACACAAATATTTCGTCGTCGTTGCAGAACTGTTAACCATTTACCGGATTAATTAATCTGCATTTCGTGCAATGTCGAGAAAAATTTTGTCGCAGAGGTGAACTGTACCTGGACCGTTTGGTTCGGAGCCTCGTACACTAACCACTATGCTATCTATGAGCTGTTGCTCGGTTCCTTACGGAACCTCATAAAGCGAGCGAATATCACTATGGGTGAAAGGATTAATATATTAGTAGATAAATGTATTAAATAGCAACCGGTGTAATTGACTATGTTTTAGACCAAGCTTATCCAGCTAGATTTTTTGACAAAATTGGATGAACAAAATTGGTTGTATGCCAAAATTGAAATTTTGCATAACTCAACGTCTATACTCCGTGACGTACACCCAAATGTACAGGCGTAATCATCAGCCAATGAAAATCCGTTATCAGTATTAACATCACAATGTAAAGAAAATTTAAAGAATGTAATAACTGAAGATCAAAACCTACTCATAACATTTCAAAAATCGATATTATAATACAAATCGTGAATATCTCCGCCGATCCTAATCTAAATTTAAACTGTGACAACATTTTATACAGTTGCACAGATTTTGAGCATTAAATATTTAAGGGTATTTATTAAATATTTATTTCTTAGTAAAAGAATCAAACTGGTTTTATGTTCTAATACTGAAATTAGACACTGTGTCCATTTCCGGAGCTATCCTATTTCGCATTCGTAACATTTTATTTATAGTCTCCTCCATGCAGATGTCCAGGTTGACAGATTTCAGGTAGCAAAAGCAAATAACCAATGGCGAACTTATAGTTGTGTGTGCTAAACATAATTTTATCACTTATTTCGGTGTCGTCGGTGTTTGTCTACAAAAATATGGGACAAATTTTTGCAAATTGTTTATATAATAGTATATCGCCAAGAACGGCATTTATTAGGACCAATAAGAAGTGAGAATTTCAGTCCGTGAAATATTTTAGACGATTTTGCATTAATAACGCAAAAGATTGGCTCGGGTCAAGATGTTGCAGCATCGGGCCGGGAGGGCGGTTGTCCGACATGGCTTCGCCGGCTCATACGGGTCTGGTTCGAAAAATCAACCCGTCAAATTATATGTAGTACGTATGCATTAACTGTACATATGTGATGTGCTATGCGCTAACACAATACTTCTTTATATTTACTATATAGCACTTCGATACGAAGGGATCAGCTTTATGTTGAAAAGCAGTCAAAGCTTAAATACTGAAACCAGACATTCCCGGCATTGCGTTTAATTATTTTTGAATAGTAAATAACTATTTAATTTTTTCTATAGCTAAAACATTTCTGATAGTCATAATATTTCTCTATAAGATACCAATTTTACGATACAGGTCGATAACTTTGAATATGTTTCTAGAACATAAGCTAATAAACGTCACGATCATTTCACGAACATTTTTTATTTTTATACCGGCTACTGAACTATACCTTATCCTCTCGACACTAATCAACAAATCGATGCCTTGGAATCTATTTCAATTGGGACTAGACAATTTTATATTAACATTTATCCTAATTCTGCTCGTTACCAGTAGCTACGAGTTTCCACGACTCTAACAATGTCACTCTGCTTCTGTGCGAATCTTTGGCGCAGCCTAGGCAGGTCCGGTATAGCCAAATCGGCGAGCTGAACTGACAAATCGACCTCGATATCGAACGGGTCTGATCATAAAGTACACGCCGGATCTCAACTCCAGTACATAATATCAATACGGTTTATATACTGCGAGATATGACAAACAATAATGCGGCGTTCACGTTATAATGTCCCCGCTGTTTGGAACTTTTGGTCCCCTATAGTTGCGACCCTACCGTATAGACAGTCAGGGTGACACCCATACTGTAAATCAAATGCCGAGGGTGTACGACACACCCTTAGCTACTACATTTTTTCTAGACAGTGTCGTACACACCCTTAGCTACCAATTTGGCGCGAATTAACTATAACGGACCCCTCTGTTGCTAATGCGGTTTATTAGTCAACTGTCCTGTGGAGTTTCTCCTAAATTCTCGTTATTTCTATCTAGCCCATATGAACATTGCTCAAATAATTCCGAACACTGTCAATAAAACTGCCAGAAGACACGGTGCGCCTGACACTGTCAGGAAGTGGTAATACGCCTAACTAGCTACCGTTGAAAAAATTTATTAAAAACATGGGGGTGTCTAAGACACCCTGTTGTCAACTGTGTGTCTGACACTGTGTGGGGTACATAGGTTCCAAACGTTGGGGACATTATCACGTGAACGCCGCATAACTCGTTTAAAACTGCTTGTAACTCCAAGATATTTGGTAAACTTACAAAAAGTTGCGCTGATTTAGCAAATCCCCATAACTATGACACAAGTTTAAGCAGATGCAGGGAGCCAAGGCTTGCTTACGCCCTTGTCTTGTTGCTTTACAAGATATAATTAATCTGCACATATCACATGCTTATGTGCATAAACTACTATCCAACCAAACAAAAGCAATATATAACAAAAGGAACATCCATAGCATGGAAGGGTTTCACGCCACCATTACTTTTCATAGAATAAATTCAACACGGTTATGCTTTATTTAAATACATAGTGAACAGTCTGAAATATAACCTTTCCAACCGTGCTAGGGGTTCACTTATTTAAAATAATTAACCCCATGGGCGCAAACAAGAAGTGGACAGAGGGCTGGTCTTCTCTCCTATTTGAAGTCTCCGCACTGTTCAAAATATAATCTTTTAATAAGGCAAAAATTAAAAAATGTTACATTTGGCATTTTTTAATTTTTTAATATTATATGTATTTTGTCTAGAGGTGTCCTACAAAGCTGTCCCCTCCAATTTTCAAAGGCTTGAATTGTCAAATATAAGCTTTGTCAAACGTACCCGTAATAATGGTATTGTACGGGCACGGGGCGCTGTATGCCGTTTCATCTGAGTTTTCGTGTGTGTATTCATCAAACGAATAGTAAGACAGTAGCAAAATACGATTAGCATATGATACGGCAAAGATTTGTGATGGATTTGTAAGAATGACTGTTATGATAACAGTAGCTTCTACTGAAACACATACACACAAGTTGATACAGGTGAAAAAAGGCTAGGTTTTCAAGCTCGACTCTTTTTGAGTGATGTCCGGCTCGGCTCGGTCCAGCTCTCACAAGCTTTGAAGACAGCTTTGAAGCTCTGGCTCGGCTCTCATGAAATACATCCAGCTCAGCTCGACTAGGCCCTTCCGATGTAAATCCAATTTCGGCTTTTAGGCTCCTAATAATAAAAATTTGCAGTTTTCTAATATTGGACGGAACATAATGTAGTGTACATATCGCCAGTTGATCCATATTTAATTGCTTGCTTTTAAGAGCCGAGCCAACGTACTCTTGTCTGGTCTTGCTGTTAGCAGACTATTGTTTCATACATCAATTGTTACAATTATGTTTGCGGTTTTAGAAAATAATTTTAAAAGCTTCATCAGCTGTTCCAGCCGCACCTGGTTCGGCTTGGCTGGGCTGTCACTGACATATCTAGGCTCTGGCTAGTTTCGGCACTTCAGAGATCATGAATAGAATCTGAGAGAGTTTATGCTTTGCATCGGCAGGAGTCCGGGCTCAAGCCCCAATCGGGTATTTTTTGATGAGATAATTTAGAGAGGATATATTTGTTTTCTTAAATATTTGCAACTAATTGCTCCTATTCATTAAGTGTGGTACAAATTGCTTCAGGGTAAATTATTTTCGGTGTATGAAAAGCTAATTAAGATAAAGTATTTTCCGGGGAGCGAATCTATTTATTAGCACCCGGAAGTTATAGTTAAGGCTATCGAAACAGCATATTCACTGAATTCAGGAATGATCAAAGTTTGTTATCGTTAAAATCAAGATCGCAAACGACAGCGGATGGGCACGGGGCATCATGTCAGGATATTGGATGTATTGCGAGTTTAGCCTGCTTGAAAGAACGCTTTTGAGGTAACACTGTTCAAATATTTTCAAACCACTTTTTCATATGATCCTTGTTATTTTTGGACGAATATAAATCATGAACTTTATATACTGCTGTTACACATTTCTTTAAAGACAAACAATCTTAAATCCCAATATTTGAAAATTCTAGCCGAAGTTACTTTGCTACATCCGAGCTCGTTCAATTTCATTTCATGATGCAATATATTATATATGTAACGATATATTGCCTTGGGAAACAAATTCCTTCATGTGAAGCCGGGGGACGTATTAAGTCGTGAATCCTAATCACGACGTGCTGAAGGTCTTAACTTCATTTCACAGGAGCTCATTAGTTTCCATTATTTATTGTTTGTTGTTTACTATTTGTGCCAATGATTTATTGATTACTATTCGCTATGGTTGTTGATTGTAAATGTGTTGCAAAGGTATGTGTATTGTATGTATATCTATCTATACGAGATGTGTGATTATTTATAAATATGTTTATGAATTTATTATGCATTGGAAATTAGTATGTGTGGGCAGAATTTTGTGTTCATGTGCTTGTGTTTGTATGTGCATTTAATGTATTTAGCTTTTGCTGGAATTTTTATACAAGCCGCAAGGGAATTTTACGACTTAGCTAATTCTGAGGAATTTCTCCCGCGAGTAACCAAATTAAGATAGTTTTATGTGAGTCCAGGACATAAATTGGAAATATATAGGCTTTGAGTGAACGCGTTAGGTGGCTTAAGCATTAGGCCTACATTAGCGGAAATGTAAGTATATCTCTGTTGTATTTTGTTGAATATCTTAAAATTTGTTATGATTTAAGGATTCCCAGAATTTCAAAAAAAGGGTTCTATAATGCAAAAATTAAAATTTATGTTAGAGATCGAATTTTACTGTTCTAAAAATTCGTAACCCGGTTGGCAATAATTATGTTTAAGATTACCGGATTAGGGAGATTTTAGAATCGGATTTATGTTAAGTTCTGTGAATTTGAGATACAAAAATTTATTTAAGCTGTTGCTGAGTTAGTCAGGGCGTCAGTGGGCCTCTGTGGCTGCGCTGTTAAGGTGAGTGCGGTTCAGCCATTTATGTGTTTAATGTGTGCAGAATTTGTTATTTATTGTAGTGTGTGAAATAAAATATCTACATTATAAATGTTATTCCTTAACGCCTTAGAAATAAGCTCATAAAATAAATAGCCCTTGGTGCTCGCATTGGTGTATCATGTAGTAGCTGCTGCTAGATTGTGTGCAACCTACGGTAGTACTAAACACCCCTAGGACCACGTAGGTTACATATATCATACATACCAACGCGCCGAGGTTTCAAGGATGGGGCAGCTAGGGTCGGTGGGGGAGGGCCTTCAGGGTGGTGCTAAAAATTTGACGAAATCAATATATTAATCAGTATATATGTATATATCAATATTTGTTGAATCATGTTTATTAAATTATGAAACTCATTTACGTGTTTAGAAGAGATGTTCAACTAAAATTTGTATTCTTTAATACGTGAAACAACCATTTCAGAAATTATTCCATAGGCTCTGTTTAGAAAAAGCTTAATACATTGTTGTGAACATGTGGTTTTAATAAAAACTCGAACGTTACAGAAATGTCGGCATTTCGACACCCACTACCTCAACATCGACGTAGAATCAATTATTGTAAACGCGGAACACGGCAAATAACATCGTTTTATTGATCCTTTATTTGCATTCAAGAGCATATCGATTCAGCAATAGTTGCACATAAACAAATACTACAATTGACAATGATTTTGACGCGTAATTTATTGAAGGAAAACAACCTGTGATACAGCCTTCAACAAACAGAGATAGTTTCGCCAACGCTCAACTTCAAATTTAGGAAATAAATTAGCACTTTGAAATTAAAACAGCTCCAAAATTATAACCAGAAATTATATTTAGAATTTAATAAAATAGTTGGATTTGTTGTAATATCGGAATTATAATGGACAACAAATATTACAACATACGACAGTAAAAATTAAATAAGATAGAAATCAGTTCAACCTGTCGTTATTTAGCTCATACAATTTTAAACGGAGCTCGATGTCGAAATATGAGCATAATTTCATTGTTTTCGGAGATTCCAGTTGTTTTTGTATGAATAGTGGCACAGCAATTTTTTGCGAGCATAATTTATATAAATCTAAAAAATTAGCTGTACCAGGATTTTTAAAAGCAAGTAGCTTTGACCTTCGTACTATGAGTGCACGTTGGGAAAACTAATTACCTACTACTTAGTATACATTGTGCTACAATGCACAAAACGGTCTTTTCTTGTAGTAGTTGCTAACAAGCTACGGACATAATTTGTTCGATTTTCTAGTCTCAACGAATCTTCGGACAGTTGCCTGGCGAGTTCACCCTACATTTAGCTAGCAGATCTACCGCCTATTCAACGACAATCACTGAGACTATTCGTCGATAGTAGTAATATACAGAATACAAACTTCAGTGTCTCAAAGGCAAATTAATAATATTAACTGGTAATATACTTTAATAGCTATGAGCTGAGTTAAATAATGCTAAGTCAGAGTAAAAGCTATTTCAGAATTTCTGCGTAAATATCTCGAACCAAGTATAAATAACATAAAAAACCTGTCGCTATGAATAACGCTTGAACTATCAACCGCAAAATCGTCAACATACCACGATAACCATTCGGTATTATGAACACTAGCGAACGTTATATATAGTATTTGGTATGTCTGGCATAGCATCCGATGGCTTTAGTGAAAGTATGTGCAAGTAGCGCATTAGAATTATTATCTATTCTCGCTATATAGACCGGCGTCCGTTTTGACACGCGATATGACGACGGCATTCAAGAAAAAAAATTTGGACCAAACCATAATCCATGTATAAAAGCTGATAAATTTTTCTGTTTACATAAGCATAGGCTACGTGCAGTCAGACAAAATCCCAAAAGATAACAATCCGGACGGCTGTGAAAATAAGGTACACAACCAAGCACTAAAGCCCGATTTAAAATAATATTTGTATTAAATACGAGATGAACTCTAACAGTATAATTGGAGTTCCATTTTGTGGAACTGACTGTAATACGATATAGAAATATAGAATTTTTAAACTGTTAATTTTAACTTAATTTTTCAATTTTAAAGTTGCTTTGCGGAACATTAGAAAATTGTTATTTGTTCAATCTTTAAACGTTGTAAAATATAACATGCGATAAACTATATAGATAAAAATCAACTATTTTGAACATATATAATTTCGGTGCTACTTAGCGAAGGGTATTACCTGGAAAGCTGTCGTGTGCGGCGTTTGTGTAAACTAAAGTCATGCTAGAAGAATTATATTTTAAGGAGCAAAGTGCAGCATCAATGAATGAATGACAGCAAGAGGGGTTAATATAATCTGGTTGGACCCTAAGTCCTTTCCAGAACAACAAACATTAAATTCCAGTGATTAGGCTAGCAGTCGCGTTATAAAGTCCAGTACCAAAGCGATGGTGACGTGTAAATCTTGCTGGCAGCACTCCGCTTAGCAGATTTGGAATAAATTTGGTTGAAACGTATAAGCGCTCAAAAACTACTTATTCAGACGCCCAATTTTTAATTCACCAACCGCACCTATTAGAGCGTGTCAATCTCCCTGGTAGTACTTCGCTTAGCCGACTTCGGATTAATTTGGTTGAAACGTATATAGTGCTCTAGACTACTGATTCAGACGTTCAGTTTTTAATTCACCAACTGTACTTTTTTGAAGTTTATATTTCTGTATTTTGCTGCTTTTTGGACGCTTTTCACAACGTCATTAGTCTTGTGTGAACAGGAGTAAATAGAATGTTACCTAAATCTAAAGCTTGTATCCTTACACTTGCAGCAGATCCCATATATACTAATTAGGTACCTTATTTAGATTTATATGTTCGATATTGCGAGTTTTACAGAAATAGATGCCCTATGATAAATGATAACAAGGTCCAAGACAAGATAATCGAGCACTTTGCTAAACGGCAAACATTTCAATTAAGGCCTAATGGAACTTTTACAACAGGTTTGGCGAGAATGGAAACGAACAATCCTAGCAAAGTGTCTAGTTTCGGTAGGTACAGTTACTAGCAGCAGCTGGTGTGTTAAAAGTACAGACTATTTTAAACATACGTAAATTATCGACACAGGTGGCAAATGTTTGAAGCTGAATTATATGTAGTAACGGTATTACAGTATCCAAACAATACTTTTATATGATTGACAATGTCCAAGCGTAAGAGTGGCGGCACGAGCGAGTGCGATCCCGGAAAATGCCGGACCAAAAAGCAGTCATCCCCGCGACATCCAATTGTAGCGGTATTTCATTCAGCTATGTAATGTGCTCTGGCGTGCTTCGAAATTCGCTCCCTGTAACGTGTGGCGCAACCAGCATTCAGAGAAACTACAGGAAAAATCCTTCTGACATGTAGGATCTGCCGTGTGTTGGTCAAGCAGGAGCAGACATGAAGGAGCAGAAATCAATAACAGTGCTTAAGTCATTCATAATACACAAGTTAACCAAAGCACAAAAGGTTAAAGATGCATGGACTACGTTACAAAGAATAATATGCGTGGATTACTTTCCAGCGACTAATATACAGACCAATGGATGGTTACGTTTACTCAATCGGGTATGGTACAAATCGATGTGGGTTCACGAATATCAAGTGTAATATCATACAGATCCATGCCTGTTTACCAATGGTAAATCAGCCGGGTGTACTTTCCTATTCCTACACACTTGTCGCAGCGTTCCTAACACGACTTCTCCCCCTCGTCTACGGTAAGAGCGAGTCATATACTAACTTTCACCAATTACTGTTCAAATGGCTGAGCGATCATGCATGATGTGTAACTATTATTACTTATGAAGCCACGACAGCTTAATACTTTGGTTGTGGTGGGTCGCTCCTGATTTAAAGCACACTATAAGTGAGCAAATTCGTTTCACGCTGTGTAAAGCCAATATCTTTATGGATCCGTGATTGTACGATCCTTGATATCGCACAGAGACACGAACAATGCTGTGTCAGAAGCGAGAGCGGTAATCCCAAAAACGTTTGCAAAATTCGTAATAAACGACCCTGATGAAATGAGGAAATCCATAAGCGCCGCATGGGTACTGTCTCTGCATCCGGTACGCTCTTTTATTCTTAATATTTAACATCATCCTCTACCCCCAGCTTGGGGTTTGTTTGCGATCCGGTGGTGCTCCTGCTTAGTAGGTCTGAGCTGCAAGGGTCCTGGTTTCACTCAAAACTTCTCATCGCACGGGCGATGCAACCAAATGAATCGTTCCACAACAGCGAGAATCCACGACTATCATATGATCTGGTTCCTAGCGTTACTTTGAATTTGGTCCTACGTTTGGGTTGCCCTGCCGGGGCTAACTAGATCTCAGTCAGTTCTCACTATCAACCGAGTACCGCTACGCGTTAATTTGACTGGTGAGGGAGTGCAATCTATGTGGGCTGCAGTCTCCTTATTACCTAGCTCATGCAGCCTCTATTTAGTTGATGACACCGTTAAGACATAAAAACTAACGATATCCCCAAAACGGTCCTACGCTTAAACAAAGTTAGTGCCTGCGTTGAAAAATAACGAATTAGGTGCGTACTCCGGTAAGAAATAATTTGCAGGTGGATAATCGAGCAAGCTATGCCATAGTCGCTGGGGGAGCGAATTCGAGCACTTTTAGGATCGCTCATACTTAAAGTTTCGAGCGACTAATTTTAGATGAGATCGATCAGAACGATATTCAGTGACTCGCTAGTCAATCACTTTCACTGCTTAAGGAATTCTGAACAACTTCTTCAATTGTCCTACACTCGAAGACTCTGGAGGCAAAATCATACACTTCACAACGGAGAACATGAAGTGCCCAAAGTTGGCCGAAATTTACCCAAATGTCGTGCATTCCTAGCGATTGTTGGCAGTTTTGCTGTTTTCCACTCGCTAGGTTATTCTGGATTTCGATATAAACCGCGTTCCTTATGCCGTTCCAACCCTAGCCTGTCGCTTCTTCATCCTGCGGTGCTAATCCAAGACCCTAAATTTCTTCTTTCCCTAGCTTCCTTATTTCCTTCGCCATTGGTGTGTATTGCGTTGTTGTCTTATGCACTGCGCTTCCATTGCACTGTGTATTGCACCAACGCTCGTATTTTTATATTTAAAAGGCGTTGGCGCTACCTAGGCAAACGCAAGTGAATTTGTCATCGTGCCAGTGACTGAATATATGTGAAGAGAGAGGGAGAAAAGGGAAGTATGAAACTTTGAAACTCAAACTAAAAACTTAGAGCTGAAACTGTGAACGCTAATCGAAATCCCAAAGGGCTGTGCTCATAAAACTAAAAATATCGAAACTCAGCGACCGAGTCGCCATGAAAATAATCTGGAGTTTTGCTCCCGCTCGATCTGAGGCCAAACTTTTCTCAGATTGGTCTTAAATTTCAAACGGTGGGGGGCGCATCGTGCGATGTGTTTTGTCCCGAATTCAAGAGTCCAGAGTGTTAGGCTAAAATTTTGACTTTAATAATCCCTAATATTTTATACTCCGAAAAGAGCCTTGATTTCCACGTTCGAACATCGGATGAACTGATGTCTACTAGAGCCTGGGTAAACTTGATATTACCTAACCTGAATGTATAGTCAAAAATGACGGTCATTAAAAACTGCTGCTGGTTTGCAGTCCAGAAAATACACGACTAATTTGTCGACGCTAGGGCGCGGCTCTAGCCTGTAGTTAATCTGTTCGCGATACCCAAGCCGAGGACAGGTGTGATCCTGACGCGTCTCAAAGCTAATATTACATATCCCATAAACTTGGGATGTAGATCTCACAAACGTTGAACTATTAAGTTCTACCACAAAGTTTGGACGCAGGACTCCGGTTAGGTTTCGCCTAGTTTATCCGACAACTTTTGGATGTACAGCAGCAAATAATTTTGGTACGATTTATCCTATGGACTTCGAATGTGGTACTTTAAATAGTTTGACCTATGAGCCCTATGAAATTTTACTGCACAGCCGACAAAAGTTAGACCAAACGTGAACCGCTTTCGCGAGGTGAAATCACACTGCGGGTTCTCAATCGCCCGATAACACACATTTGCATCTGTTCGATATGTCATTTCTGTTCCATTCACTCCGTACGGATATTGTTCCAAGTGTTCCCTCGGTCCCGCTCATAAAGCCGGAGTTCATACTCTAATCGACATGTGCTAAATTCAGGATCACCGAGAAGTGATCGTTTCGATTTATTGTTCTGGTAGATTGCTAGCAAGCCGCTCAATGACGTAGGCGGACCACGGAATACTTGGAACACATCGCCTGAGCATTATTCCGTCGATTATACACTCACTCATATTTCGTACATCACTGTATGACAGTAAGATTTAAATAACCTGTATGAACCCATGTGTCGAGACGGGAGACTGGGGGCACTCGATTTTACGGATCGGTCGGCACTTTTCCACCAAGAAGCCTACACACAAGAAGTCTCCTATTTGTAACTCGGCCTCATGTACTCAATTTTCTTAGATCTTCTCCTACTATTCATTGCAAATATAACAAATCGAAAGTGATCTCAGGCATCACACCTACGTAGGCATACATACCCATATATTAATATACAAAGCTGAAATAAAATCAAAGCAATTGAAATGGAAAGCGAAGATAACCAAGAAACGAAAATAGCAGCATGAGACCAGGGCGTAATATAATTGAAACCACATTTCCTTGTTAGGCTCACGTAGTCTGAGTCTTAGAAATTTGTTATTCTTCTTGTCCCCAAAATTTACTCAACTCCAGATGAAAAAAACAAAATCTTTATTTAGACCGAGGACTCGTCGATGCCCGTGGTGGCACACGTCCTCCATCCTACGTCTCAAATCAGTTCAACCTCAAGAGTGGTACGAGCGCCAAACGCTCTACTAAATTGCAAACTTTAAAACAGAATATTGAACTGCAAGTCACAAAACATCACCTAATTTTGATAGATTCCTTGATCGTTGTGGAAGTTTGACCGCGGCGACCTCGCGGAAAAATTTTCCGAACCTAACTCAATTCAATAATTCATGTAAAGATGTGGATCTATTGTATCGGAAGAATGTTATTTCACGATCTATATAGGGCCGCGGAGATCCAGAAAGAATTCGGCTAGAAACTCTCCAATCACCTGAATCGGAAATCGATCTTGTTGAGAAAATTCGAGCTGCTGGTCTATGTAGCAAGTCAGAGCGGAAGGGGGGCCAAAAGGCGGACGATAGATCAACTTATGGAGGAGGGAGAATTGGCTACTTCATTAGGGAAATTTAGTGCGTATCATTACATGCCTGATCCATTGATTAACTATTATTGACTTAGCTTTTGGAAAGAATGAAATCCCCATCACTTAACACCCACAGCTGTAAGCCGTCATAACCAACCAGTCAAACAGAAAACAGAATCGAGTTACGATAAAAAATAATATGAAAGCACGTTGGTTAACAGGCGTCGGGCTTCAGTAAAGCCGATCGAACTCCGGGCTGCCGAAGTCAAACTGATTCGGTTAATTGAGGCGGTACCTACAACCTCGAAATTTTGTTCCTATGTTCCGTATGGTAATTTTGTCATCCTCCAATCGGCAGCAAATCGGAGTTATAAATCGACTTTATAGCTCCTAGCCGATGATCTAATCAAGAAATTTTTGATTCAATTTCTATCGTAAACCCTGGCGGTTTGCTTACAAAGAAACCCTGCGAGGCAAAAGGATGTCTCGCACCTGGAAATGTGGAGCAAAGTTGAAGTTTTTCACTTCGTTTTCCCAATATTTTCCGACTAAATTCCAAACATTCTCTATACTTTACATGTGGCACCGTGCAAACATTGCACGTTTGTATTTCAGTCTGAAGTAGCGTGTTTATTTTCATTCGAGAATTCATCAGACAAGCACCACGTTTCAGCTTCTTCCAGGGAGGGGATGGGCCACAGGACGGGGCACCTAGTAGAGCCAGGAGCAGGAAACACCCCTAGGGTCCACCCGCCGGGATAACACACTCACCCGAGGCCCACTGTGACCATGGCTGGGCTGCAAACCTACACGGCCCCGAGTTACACATCTACGTATCTATACATATATATTCCTGAAAACTGCAAAACTAATAAAATTTATCGAGACAGTGTTTATTGTAGATACGTTTTTGTAGAAATTTCATATCGATATTCTGGCCTGGCTGATTCTCACATTGATACATACGTATTTTAACTAACATTACTATTATTAACGTAATTAGTATTTTAACTAATTATGACCAAGAGTAAACACTACAACGGCCAAAACGTTGCATACAGAAAACGCTGCCAAAAACAAAGAAAACAGACAGAGGACAACCAACAACCGATAAATTCGGTTAGAGAGAGCAGAAAGGAAGCAAAAAGAAAAGAGCAGAAACGACAAGAGGAACGAGGAGCACGGGGTCTGGGCGCCAGGAGTTTCCAGGGTAATTTGAAGGAGTTGGGAGCAGATTCGCACCCAAGACATCGATGGGGCTCGAAAGATACCAAACACAGGGTGAAAGGCATAAAATGAGGAGCTGACTCTGTCGTATGGGCTGATGTGCATTAGTATATGGAGCTTTAGCTGACTCTCTAGACTTAACGACTAGGCCGAACGATGCCTCCATGGTGTCTCTGGACTCGCCCCGAAGAGGCAACTCGAATGAGAGGTAACACCCAGGTCCCGTGGACAAAAAATATCAAAGTGCTAAAATCACTATAATAAAGAGGGTATTGACTATGATAGGGTCGCTTTTGTCGGCTAGCCCGAGTCAATGGATGAGCAGACGGAGACCCGCCGGTTGTTTTCGGACATGATTGGACGTTATGAATGAAACGAGGGGAGATGTGCTTATTTTAGCGTTAAAAAATTTATAGTATTTTATGCGAACTATCGGTCACAGCCTGAAATAGGGTACTTTAGCTGGTCCTAGCGGCCCAACGCAAGTTGGGCTGAGACACGCCGTGTATCGTTGTGTTCGCCAAGATCAGGCGAGTAAAACAGGTCGCATGTACATATTTAGGAGCAGAGTTCAAATAGATTGTTGTAAAAGAGAATATAGTCAAAGATTGTTGCAAAAACAGAGGAAATCGATGTCAATTGCTGTAATGTGTAACTTGAAGTAGACATAAAACGGAGGGGCAGTTTGTAGCTACTCAACCGTCAGGCAGATCAATACCCGCCTGGGCTCGTTAGATATTTTGACCGATAGACTACGAAACAACGTGCAGAAACTCTCCTAGCTAACGCCAGTAGGGAGCGATAAGATTTACAATGTCGGTGATCGAATGATTTGAGATACCAAGTAAAATAAAATGCCAAAGTTGTCGCTGTCAGCAGGCGGTCCAAAGAACGCGACGGAATCCGATGGCGTGCGTTATTTTTCCAATGTTAGTACGTATCCAGTAAGATAATCAATTTCATTAAGGGAGGCATCGTTCGCGAAAACGAATAATCACAAAAGCAATGCATTAACAAAGTCGATGGGAGATCTCGGTATGGTAAGTCGCCACAGAAAGATGTGAAAGGAGGGGCTCTTTTCGGGAGGGCGAGAAAAAACATAGGAGCATTAAAATCAAACATAAATAATATATATAGCTACATAGAAAGTACACCTATTTCGAGTTACTCTCAACAGCCAAACTTAGCGTACGTTACGGCTTCTTTCTATAGGCGTGACGTGACTATTCCTTAAATTATGAGTTAAGTCCTCATTCGATATCAGGGATATGGTCTCATCATAAAGCCCGTGAATTTTGTACCGAAAAGCATTCGAGACAATTTATCTAAATATCAACCGTTAGACGGTTATAGGCTGGCGAACAAGCTTGACATCCGTCGTTCCGATTACTAATTCTTCCGCGAGCTTGTTGTTTTCGATTTTATTCTACTATTGCTTTGTGTATTGATCTGTTTAGCCACTGCGACACCATTTGCGTTGCTTACAGCCAGCGCTAGTGAAGCTAATACTTTTTATCCTATTGAGTACCCTCCAATCTTTAAACTTTGGCCGTTCACTTCGTAGTGAGCCAGGCGCCCGGGGACGATTTTCAGCCTTGAGCGCAAGCAAAGATAGTGATACAAAATGCATGTGTGCATGTGAATTACGTCGTGCCTTTCATTTCATCTAAACAAATACTTGAAAATTGAATTTTGTTTTCATATAGGTTAAAAATAGTCGTTACAAAACTTTATTCTATCGTTTCAAAAACTGATTTTCGTTCAGGTGTTTGTTAGTAATTTCTTGCATACGTGGTTTAATATCTATTCCGTCAAGTAAAGCCTTGAGCACACCAAGAATTCTAGTATGTGTGAGCGTTGCTTGGTCATTTGAGAACGGACGCAAGCCGGTCGCTCCCACTTTTTTTGACAGCCCCGTTAGAAGACTGAACTCTTCGGTGATTTCCCGCTGTCGGCAACCCTCATTTGTTAAGAGCTGCGCCCCTGTTCATAACTCCGCCGCCAAGAATTTTTTCCACTATAATTGTGCAATCCAGATATCAAAAATATCCAGCAGCCGCTATGTCCAGAAAACTAAAGAAACGTAAGCCTAATAGATTGTAACTCAAGTATGTCAAGCCAAAGCCAATATAGCATACATGTGAGCAGGAGGATAGGTGGTTACTCCTAAGGTTGGGACCTTGACCCCCGACGCCGTAAACCGTTACTCCGTTGTGGGTGGCCACCACTCCACTGTGGCGAGACCATTTATCCACCCGGAATGGCGGCGTGCCGGAAAGTACGATATTGACCATAACTCAGCCGTTTTATGGGCCGTACGCGAGCCAATTTTCATTTTAAACCAATAATAGAGAGCTGAGAGCTCTCAGCGGTACCTAAAAATCGTCCGGATTACTACAAGTCACAAAAGATTTTCAGGGATCTTAGTTATATAAGTTTCCGGGTCACCGACCCTCTTCACCAGTTACCCCACTGGGACCCATCTAGTCTATGTTTCTCAGACTTCATAGAGAAACAGGTGGATCTACAAAAGGGTCCACTCGCTCACTCATCACCAATTACAAAATAGAAACATTGATATGTCACTAAATGTTGGACCCAAAGGTTACGGCACCAATGAGGCAGAATACTAGGAAAACACTGGTACATCAGTAACCATAAATTCCGAACTGAAGGGCACCAATTATGGCTTTCTGGAGGGACACAACCTAGCTATGTGTTCGGAAATTCTTATTTTCATAATCCGAACTGGGGAGACCGAGGAAGACCCAAATTGTGGGCACGGCCCTCTGCCCCCCAGGTAACGACGCCCCAGTGAAACATGCCCTCTGCCCCCTTTCGTCCCCATTTTGAGCGGGATAACCTGGAATCAATTAAAAATGTCCGTTCTCCCAAATTACACAGCGACGACGCCGACCGCCGTAATTTGTTAGTAATAGTTAATTTAATAAATACATTTATTTACAGTAGCACACTGAAATAACTCCAAAAATTACATAGCTTGGTAGTGTTAATTCCAGTTATTAAAAAGGAAACACAGCAGTAAACAAGTAGTAACAAGTAAGTTTACAAAAAGCTTAATAAAACAAAATAAAAACGCAGAGAACGAGCGAATGATTTCACTTCAAATATATGGTGGAATGTAGACCCTTTTGCTGAAACAATAAGCAACAATGGCTGCATACAACTTTTTTATAATATACAATTTCCACTGTATATATTGTATTTATAACGCATATTAGAGGAGTAAAGTTTGGCGGGGCAAAATGAACCTCTTGCCCCCAGTCTAGTTTCTGGGAGGGCACATGCCCCCTGTTCCCGGGTCTCTGTAGTGAGCGGTAGATTCCTCCTATTTCCAGACGGTAGTACTTTGTAGTTTCAACGGTGTGGAGCCGACTGGTCGAGTTCTACATGGTCTACCTAAATTTCCAACAAAACTTCAGTTTTCATAGCTAGTACCTTGTTCTTGAATGGAAGCGATTTATACTCTTACCAACTCTAGTCTAATCTTATATCATCTTACACGAGTCTGCCTACGGTATTCCGACTGGTATTCAATTAGCGACGTATGTGTAAGACACAAAGTAGGGCACGCAATGGCAAAACATAACATGAGCATACATAACGAATGACAAGCATTAATAGACGAAAAAATATTATTACGCGAAACCATGGCACTATGCAATATGCTGTTTTATCGTATTTTGAATGCCCTCAAGCTTTATTTGGCCGCGCTGAAATTCTACTAAAGGTCTTCCTATCATTGCCCTGAGCCAATTTAAGCGTTTCTAAGTAATTTCATCACCGAAGTCTTGCAGAAACACAAGTAACAGACGGAACTGTCCTGTTACAATATACCCGCAATAGTATTGAATTTACGAAATAGGCTTTTACAAATTTTAATATTGTCAACTACATATCGGCAACAGTATCAACGGATATACGCTATACGGCTGTATATAACAAAAACAATCGAAAGATGCACAATAATTACTTTGAAAACAAAAATTTTCTTCCTAATTAACATCAAAAATCTGTATAATATAATGGCTTTCTGCAGTTGTGCAATTAGGCCTGATTTGTTCGATCTCGTAGCTATATAACAAGGAGATTAATTAAGGAAATAATTGCTCTAATCAAGTTATCACATGAGGCCGTGACGGTGTGAAGTATTTTATACGTTGATGATGCTCGGATAATTAGTATGGAAGACTCAATCGTAAAAGAACTAATCGTCAGCAATGCAATTTAGAGTGATAAATCAAATCCATTCTTGTATAAGACAAACATTTATTGCTTTTCATATCTCAATCTCAGCGATATAATAACAATTGAGCAAGAAGCCGATAAGTATTATCGATATAGCATGGGTGTTTCTCGAGCACCCAGAGATGTACAAACTGCTTTGAAGAGTTCGAACAAACATGTATTTCGCCATTGAAACACCACATATATATACAAGGTAGATTTGGAATAATCCTGAAATAGTAAGTAGTGAAGCGTTTCTCCATGTATTAGCATAAAATATTTCATTCGCCCTTTAGGGTTGCCCTGTGACAGTAATTACCACAACTAACTAGATGGTTCGCTGGGATCGCTGGATCCATCGTCACTGATAAATCTTGGCTAACTAGTACCATGCATACATCAAAATGGATACCTAATAAATAGTTAAATGTATAATCCCACATAGTTACACCATAAGTAAAATCCGATCGGGCACTGCAAATATTTTGTAGATAAAAGCAACATTTTGTGTAACTCTTAACCGAAAAATGTTTTATAAAATCAAATCTGAAGTTCGAACGAGGTTAGCAGTACCAGCCTGTCCCAGAAGCACAGTTCATCTCGATCCAAATAGAACCAATATATTCCTGATAATAAATGATAACAGTAGAACATACACGAATTTCGGTCCAAAGTGCTTTTGCATATTCCTTAGAGTTTGCATCATATTGGGAAAACATTAGCGGTATAGTATACCGGCTACATGTAAAGACTGTCAAAATTAAAATCATTTACCATCAGTCAATGGCAAGTTTCCTAACAACAGCAGGACTTATGTGATTTTGACACAAAATCGATATTGTTTTGCTCCATTAAGAAATATGTTTCTTGTTATGTTATTCATTTGCAAAAGGGATTGTTTATCGACGAGATATTATGTCTGCCAGTACGATATCCTATATCACCTGTACTGTGAATATAATTCGTATCAAATCTCTTCTGTTAGACGTTACAAAATCCAGAATACATATGAAAATTCCCAGATGCTCACGCAGAATGAATATCGACGAAAAATTGCAAACGGCCGAAGACGCCGTACAAACAATAGTTGTGATTACCTAAAGCGTAAACCAATAATTGGTGATTACTGGGATAATTCTTATTAGTCTGTAAATTACAAGTGTTACGCCGTCTGGGCAACAACGATTTTTCCGCGTTTGCAGGGTGCTAAAAGTTTACTGCATAAGGGTGTTCAATTTTCAAGGAAAACATTTTTATTCTAGTAAATGCTAAAAGTTGATTAAACGTCTTTTTCTTTAACCACATTGCTGAATATAATTGCTCTACATACGATATATTTATACTGTTACATGGTTACAGCACCAATGCAGAATTTGATTACAAGAATTGCCATAACTCAGGAAACGACTTACAGACCCCAATATGCTCTATCTGTAACGCGTAATCGTAATAATAGCATTGTTATTAACAGCATTTAAGCAAATTAACAAAGTGTCCAAAACACCGAGTTTTGGCCTAATTTTTGCCAATTTCATTATATTTAAAGTCTTAGTAATTTATTATCTTATATGTGGTTCATGTGCCCACATGCTATTTCATGCATATCAAGAACCGGTATTGACCGCATTATTTGGTGAATGATTGAAATGGAATGAAAAGCGATGTTCCTATAAACTGAACCGTTCCAGTGGAGAGTCTAATAAATCCGTATTTACGATATGGTAAAACAAAGTTCTCATCTTTGCATTACTCTACTATAATAGTGCGCAATTTGACCAAAACGTCAGTCCATGTTTTATTACTAAAATAGAGTATTTAAATTTTTGATCTGTTTGCAGCAGTTGATGAATGAACCATCAAATCTGATGTAGGTTGCGGAATGCATCGCAAACGTCGTCTAAAGACACAAAAATAATGATTCTTGATCTTATTAGTGGGCAACCTAATTCAGCTTGTTTGCATATTGATATCGACTCTAAGAAATTAATGTTGATAATTTCGCATATAAGAATTAATATATTATTGTATTGAAGTGTATTCACTGCATATAGTGGCTTAGCATAAGTAACAGATGCTAAACGTATTACCTTTCTTATTGAACAGCAGGTTTTATACATAGTGTTACTTTTGCACCGTAATTCTCGCTTTTACCATCATGTCTAGGGAAACGGGTATTAACAACAATTTCTAACGCGCGGTGCGGATATATTCGGGATGTAGAACACTGGTTTCAAGCGTTGTTACAATCAAACGCCGAAGAATGTTGGAAACAGACATAGGCGTGAATCCGTGTGGGTCTGATGCAAACCACTAAAAAGGTGATCTGGGTCTAAAGCCGATTGGTTAGGTATCCTAACATCAAAATCTGGGGTTAAATATCATCAATTCTTGTTTATTATTTTTCTAATATAACATCCTATACTTGCTTTATCGTATCACCTATGTCTATTGTATTTTTACATCATCACTATGTCCCTACATATTAGAACTAATTTTTATTACAGGTAGGAAATCTGAATCTCAGTTGGCAGCCTCCAAGTTTCTCTCACCCCCAAACCTCTCGTATTCCTCAACCTTCAGACAAAAATCTACTACGCAGGAACCAAAGTCTGTTAAATTATGCCAGTGGGAGTTTCACGATCAAACAACCTGACATTGTTAATATAGAATGCTTCGGGCTCACATCAGACCTAAAGTAGTGGTTCAAACATTAAAACCACTGCGGTTCAGCTGTACATAAACATGAATATATTTATAGTATGCCATACAACACTGGTCACTCATACAATCCAACTTGACGATATGTTTGGCACTAGAGATCGCACCACGTCCAAGTTTTCAGATCAGCTCCGATAATTCGCAAATCCGATCCGACGCAACCCAATTGAAGTTTCTCAATATACACCCCTTCTTTATGCAGTACAACATGTTCAGAATAAAATCAATAAAAGATGTATAAATAGCCATATAAATAAATGCTAGATACATATTTCAGTAACACCACTTCGAAGGATCGGAACAAGGTCAACCAAAGATTAGGAGTTTAGATTGCGCTACAATTTCGAAGTGAAAGCGAAATCGTTTGATATTCGACTATATCAGCTTTGTCCATCTCTGGATCAGAGTTTATCCCATGAACTAAGTCGTGTCTATAGCAACACCCAACCAGACCCGTCCTTAAACCGACATGATTATGGCCTCTAGGTGTTACAAGCTTGTAATCCTCTTTTCTGGAACACGGAGCACTACAGCATGCACTTGCCTGCTAATCTAGAAAACTTACTAAAAACGTGAAAAAATATAGATAAAACGTTAGAAGCGAAGGACTAGTTAGATATTCAATGAACTAAATTATAATTCTGTTGCTAAACTTCAAATCTTTAATGCTTGAATAACCTTGTGTATAATGCAATGTTTGATAAACTGGCATCGGCGCCAGAAATATGAACACGAAAGTAGCATAGACAAACCACTTAGTTATCTATAAGCTTTTGCTCGGCTTTTCAAGAATATTCATAGCGCAAACGAATAACGCATAGCTTCGAAATGTCCGCTGCTTCAGTTTTGTAGCAATGGGCATTAATAGGGTAATGAAGCGATACAGTAAAATTTGACTAAGATTTCATGTAATCTAATTTTAATTAATGATAATGCAGAGGAGGCAATTCCTGGTGGAAGACTTAACGTAAAGTCGTGCCAGGCTGAGTTTTTAAACATATAATGTTTAAATTTTTAATTATTGTTTAAATGATGTTTTATATGATGACTGTTAAATGATGTTTTAAATAATGTTTAATACTACAGCTGTAAATGTCAATAAAGTGATTGAGTGGATAAAGTTAGATAAAGCACAATCACCAAACCTAGAATTTTTTTGAACTGATATCACCTTTCATGCCACATGTCTAGAAAGACCTCGTTGCACACGAAAATGCACAACTAGGTATATACAAGCTTGCGGTACAATAATACTAATATTACCGTGTACTAACATAATTTAATTGAAAACTAAAAACGAATTATGCAAACATATAATCATTTCCTTAATATGTTCAAACAGCAGTTGCTACTGCAAGAGCCGAATATTATTTCACTCTTAGCAAAATAATTTTTTGAACCCCTAAAAAAATAAAACATGAGAAAAACCTCTGGAATTCTACGTTAAGTTCTCAATAAAAAAGCCAGTACAGGTAAAAGACATGATTTAATTTTGGACATTCGTTGTGCCATCTTTGCGGCCCAAGGCAGCGCGAACTGCCTCAAATCGTTCTTTTCAGAAATTTTTAACAAAGGCTAGTAATATTTTACACTAAATTGCAATACATTCGAAGAGAGTTCTAAATTACCTGAGCTATAGTTTCTATTCTATTATTCAATCGCTGCTTTCTGCGCGTTATGTTTTCTGGTAGTAATTGAGACATTGAGCGCCTGGGTATAAGATCTTTTTTGTTTTATGTGAAAACACTGAATCAGTCAAAATCAATGGTCGCAGCGCTCTTTTTAGCTGAAAAAAGGAGAAAACTGGAAAACTTAGCAAAAACACGGAAAATTTATAAAAACCGGGAAGTTATAAACTTCTAAAAATTTAAAAAATTTAACCTCCCAGCATGTCTTATCCACCACTGGAACCATCTACCCCGCTGAGCCGTGAAAACTTCGACAGGACACTTAGGTTAGCGACAGTTTAAAAGCTTCTGTAAACCTATATTGCATCGGAATGCCTCCGTTGGAAATAAATATTAAACAATAATATAAGCAGAAAAACTTTAACTCATATTAATTTAAATTAGATAAATAAATAAGTATTTATTATTATTGTTATCTTAGAGAACACATTTGATTTCCTTGCACGTTACCACCGAGTTCCTCAAGGGAAGACACTATGAAATTTATGAAAGCAAAGTTTTAGCTTGCAAACCATGCGGATTGCTGCCTGTACGATCGCTTTAAAGCGTATAAAGAGACAGGAGTTCGTACTTGAAATACTCAGAGGTGGTAATTGGTGTACATTGACCAGATAACTAAAGTCATTGCGGCTAAGTAATTAAAATTATTTCGTCCAAGTATATTATGTTACTTCACAATGTTAGATATAGAACTTTTATTACCGTGAGCAGATTTATAGACCCGAGTTCTCTAGGAGCATGCAATAACAAATACGCCGCTAATGAAAGTGAACCGTTCGCACCGCGGCAGTATTCTATCATATCAGCAATGCGGTAACAAAAACAGCAACTTTGAAAACACTATTAAAATACATCTAGCAGCATAACATTTAAACGCTAAGAAGTAAAAGTAATTTGCAAAGCGGCTTGTTTAAGTTCAAAACGACGCTTAGAACTTAGCTATTAATAAAGTATAAATCGAATATATTACAAAAAACTTTTGTGACTTATTCCTTTTAACAAAAATAACGCTCATAATCTCTATAAATTCCGCGTAAAGTTAAATTTCAACAGACGAGCATATTTATTTTACAAGCTAGACACGTAAAATGTAATAAAACAGGAAGCATATAAAGCCTGAACAGGTATGGTCGACTCGAGCTATTAAAGCAACAAAGCCCACCTTCAAAATTATTAATTTCTTGATTAAAATATGGTACAAATCTGGTGAATCTGTAAATCCTTAACGCAAATCGTTACACTCTGTTTTCCAGATGGAAAGCAAAAAGTTCCTTTTGAAAGCAAAATTTCAAAGTAGTTACACTGAATTTTTAATTTATTGAAATGTCATCTATTTATCAAATAAACTAGTTTTATTGCATACTAATACATTCTGCACCTTATATGTTTAATCTCATGCGAGGAACATATATAATATCTATCTTTACCCTTAGTATAAGAATGATTTTTGTTATAACCTGTGTGAATAATGCCAAATGGCGCCTTAGATTGCTTAAAATATTGCGTTGAACTCTTTCGACGAAACTCAATGTAAACCCATTTCCAGACCATTTTCATTATCAGTTTATATAATCGTTTGCTGGACTGTAGCGAGCTTGGTCGTTTGATTGAAACGGAATGACTGGGATTTCTACAAAGAGCGCACAACTGTGGAAAAATTCTTTTATCATCTGTACCACGCAAACAATCGAGAGCTGCAACTTTGACGTTATGTATTTTTTCAAAGCATGCGTTTTCGAGCTACTAGCAATAGTTCAAAGAATACAACGAAAAAATGAATTTTTAAAACTGTCATAAATTAACTTTCTTGTTGGCTGATAGCCAAAGATGAGCTTGTAGGTTTATTATACCTTTACATTCCGGAACGATACTGGGCTAAATTTTTTGATTTTTACCCTAAAATTATCTATTTCCATATTTTCAGCTAGATATTATATAACGGGTCAGAGTGGGTCTATTGGTTTTCGTGGTTGCTTAATGCTACAAAAGCAATTGTATTTGTGCGATATGCGTCAAGTAAAGCAACTGACAGAGGCTATAAAAATGACTTTTTAAAATTTAATTTTACATGAAATTTGACTTTCGTTTTTTTGGCGTTACATTAAACATAGTTCCCCGTCTTGTTATGTGATTAAAATGTAAGTAGCGTTGCAGTTATTGCGGTTCTCTCATTGTCTATAGTGGGACATTAAAGGTGCTCAGAACACTCAGTTTGAATTTTTGCAATGCTCACTAAGGCAGATTAGCTGCACTAGCTCCATTTTTGTTCGCTGCGCGAGTTACTTGTAAAAGTTCAGCGTTTAAGCCGCACTTTATTACCATGATTTAGTTTAGTATTACCAGTAATAGTAATAAAACTCGTAATAAAAGACCTAATTGCGTACAAAATATCCTTTTTGACGTAAAGAAATCGTTTACCATTTCCGAGCCGCCCCAAAACCTGTGCAAGCACAAATTTAATTGCGCAGTACGACAGCAGTTAGTAGTACGCAAAATTGAGTACAACGATTAACTTCGGCAACTTAAGGTTTGACAAGTTGGCATGATATTGTGACAGAACTGCTTTTAGTGAAATTAATCTACACCCGAAACCAAGAACTAATCGCAAGAACGGACCATGAAGGGATAAATCGAAAAATGGAGCGATAAGACGGTAGCGAAAAGTATAAATGCCTTTTTTGCGATATTTATATCACAGCTGCTGCTTGTCCAAACTTGATCTCTTTCGTCGAAGCTCAGGCCCATTACTTTATCTTTATGGTTCTCGAAATGTTAGTCTATAATATTTATAATAGTTGCGTACAAGGCATTTATTAGCTTGGCAAACTGCTTTGTTGCGGTCAGCTATTCTGACAAAAACACCGTTAGAATACATTTCCTGCGGTCGTATATGCATTACACCACAAAATATATTTAAATATTTAACGATAGGTTTAATGTCAACACGAAATTTCGGCTTCAAGCATTTGATTACACCTGAGTACCTGGTTTATAGCAATGTTAAATATACATCTATCACTTCTAGTGAGACGACATCACTTTCCTGCGATGTGTTTAAAAATTCTGCGCAATGGCCGAAATACATTTCTAAAAGACCAGGTATATTATTGTGATCGGGAAATTGTCACTATTGTATATAATTTAATGTACAATACGATCCATATGCGCATTGATTTGCCTAACATAACATGGTCCATGTATAACTGTTCATGCAATAAAATTTGTCAAAAGTGCTGATAAAAAATTATGTTATCTTGAAGAGGCTTTGAATATTTGAATTTCGTACAGTAAGTAGCATCGACCCATATGTCCAACCGTGAACCCGCTCGTTCGAATATTTCCTGTGATTTTGTCGTAGATAAACGATGTCAAGCACTTGCAAAATACGTACAAGCTGACTACCAAGTTATGTCACTTCGTGTGTTTAAGTGAGGCAGTGGTAGCTACCTTTAACAATTTGCATAATCTGTACTTGAAGATTTTTCTCGATCTTTCGAAGAGGGAAGAGGAGTGATGAAGTTTTTTCGATTAATGATTTGAGATTGCATTCAGCGAACAATCTAACTTGTTTTGATTTCATTCAGTTTTTCATATTAGATATTCAAATTCGGATATTTTCGGGCGATTTTCGATGGTGAGTGAGTTCTAACCCATCGCACTTAGTCAAGCGAAATTGGTGAAGTTCTTTTCATTCTCCCTCGACGTTTCCGCAACCAGTGAACATCGTATTTTGTTCAAACTAACTGACAACTTTGCAAGTGAACATTACATAATACATAATGTGTACTGACATAATATGGATACTTGTGCATAAATGAGGCTGCTGTATACATATATCTGACTCACAAAAAGCACGTATTCTTTCTTCCTGCATTCAAGAGGCGTCTGTTATTTCCATTTGAATAGACACTGTCTTTTGCCTCAGAAATTGAGGGCCGTGAATCAATTGCATAATCTTTCGTTGATATGGTTGTTAAAATATTGGTCCTGCGTCAACAACATCGGGGTGCTTGGTGGATCAACGTTACTAAAGAGACTGGAAAGGCGTCGTTAATGGCTAACACTGTCTCAGTGGGTGATGTTGAAACCGTGCAAACGTGTGTAACTAAGCCAACTGACTATCGAGGTAGACGTCAGCAAATGAAGAAGGAGATTCTGTTGACCGAAGATGCCGCAATAGCCGACATCGAAACCGCTGCGGACATCCATGATAAAATTTTAGAAACCCACTCTAAATTAAATTCGAAACTCCAAACCTACAACCAGCAACATGCTTTTCCACGTGGTTTCGTGAACAACATGTCGTTCAGTCATCACCAAGGAATGTCTGTAAAATTTCCTAAGCTTCCTATATCAAAATTCAGCGGCGATACCTTAAAGTGAAGCGACTGGGACAGCTTTTCGTCCACCATCCATGAGCATACCGATCTTTCCCCAATCGATAAGTTCAAATGTTTACAGGGATTCTTGGCAGGAGATGCGCTGCGGGTTGATGGGTTCCGACTGACGGAAGATAACTACACCGGAGTTGTCAAGTACTGCAGGACCGCTTCGGCAACAAACTTCGTGATTTTTGCCCACTTCGAGGCCATGTTCGCGCCTGTCTTAGGTAACGCATAATGTCCACAAATTCCAGGACACTTATGACAACAGTGAGCATCATCCGAAGCTTGATCGCCCTCAGGTTGACCGAGGATACGTTTGGCCAGGTGTTTAATCCAATGATCTTGTCTGAGTTACGGCCTTTCGTCAAAATTGACTTGTATCGGAGAAATGGCGCACGCCCGTGGACCTCAACAATCTGCGGGACATGTTGAAGAGCCAAATCCAGGCTATGGATTTTAGCCAAAGGACTTTCGGTTTGGTGCATACAGCAGTCGCCAATCGGGTGGCCAGGATCAGCACCGGCAGGATCGTGGCAACAATCAATTGTAGGGAAATCTCCGAGGCAGGGGTTCGCCGATTAGTTTAGTATTACTGTTGACCAATTTTTCAGCAAACAACGGAAACCGAGCAGCAAGTTCGAACCGGCCGCAGTGTACGTTTTGCGGCGAAGCGCACTTCAGTGGCTACTTTGCTACATATCCCGATGTACCGTCGCGCCGAAGTCGATTGGCAGGTCGCTGCATCATCTGCCTCAATCAAGGCTGCAATCTGTCAAGGCATGTCTTAATTGTACTGCTGCCTGTTCCTTCTGCAAAAAATCGTAACACCGTGGCAGTTGTATTTAGGGAGGTTTGGTCCCAAAACATCGAAGCTTAAGGAAGAATTGGCATCTGCCATCGATGGATTGTTACCAGCTGGCAGTGGTGCTCCGGTCAACACGTGCCTACTGTCACAAGAGGAACAGGTCGTATTGCAGACGGCTATTACGGAATTGTCAGCTATATCCATTCAGACTGTCGAAACAGCCAAGGCTCTGCTGTTATCTGAAACCAAATGCTCTCCTACATTCGTTGCCAATCGCGTTGCGAAGCGAATTGGCGCAAGCTAGCGGGGGAGCGAATTCATTTCGACTGCCGGTTTCTCCAACACCCAGCGAAAAACTGGAAAGTATGCAGTCCTTGAGTTTGATGCTTTTTTGGCGGATGGTTCCAAAAAGATGGTCACCGCCAACGTTATCAAAGAAATTTCGTGCCTGATCAAGAAATTTGCGCTAGATGAGTCAAATAGCCAATAGTCCAATAACTGGTCCTGGCTAAACCGGTTACGAACGAAACTGAGATGGTCCATGTAGATGTCCTGATCGGACTGGACTATTATTTCGACTTCATCGGGACAACTCGTATTGACTGTTCAGATGGGGTGATGTTTGTTTCGTCATGGTTGGGCTTCATTGCCTCCGGCAGAATCAATGCCCCTGATGCAACCAAAAATTTTGTAGCAACGATGCATCTAGCTGCTAGTCCAAATGTCAGCATTGCGCTTGAGTGCTTCTGTAGTTTGGAGGATATTGGGGTAAAAAATCCTGCGAAAACTAACGACCATAAAGAAGCGTGAAACGATTCTTTATTCAATGAAACATTTGTTCAATCAAACGATAATCACTACGATATTGACTATGTGTCGTGGCCAATGAAAGTCAATGCGCTTACGCTTTCATACAACAAAATCCTTACCTCGTTTCGTTTGCCTTCCACCTAGAAGCGTATTCGGCCGGATATGCCACTGATTGATGCGTACAATCAGGTGTTGTTGGACCAGGAAGCGCAGGATATCATCAAGCGTGTTCCGGAAGGAGAATTGCCGCATCTGTTCCATTATATTCCGCGCCACGCTGTCATTATCCTTGCGAAAACTACAACGAAGCCTCGAATAATCTATAATGCATCGGCAAAAGCTAGTAAATCGAGTCCCAGTTTAAACTATTGCATATATCGACATATATCGAGGTCCAGTGATTCTGGACGATCTCTGTCGGCTCTTGATACGCTTCCGTTTGCCGCGCGTCGCCCTCGTCGACATATAGAAAGCGTTTCTGAAAGTAGGCTTGCATCCAAAAGCGCAAGATGCCACTAGATTTTTGTAGATCACAGATCGTAACCAACCTCCAAGTGGCGATAGCGTCGTCATTTGCCCGCGTGTTTTTCGGCGCGGCCGCAGGCCCGTTGCTGTTGGCAGCAGTTGTTCAACATCATATCGAGCAGTCCATCGATGACGCTGCCAAGCAGATCCGACGAAATATTTACGTTGACAATGTTATCACTGGCGTTGAGCCCGATAGCGCCGCACCCAATTTCTACAACGGAGTAAACAAGCTGTTCCGAGATGCATCGATAAACCTGAGAGAATGGTTCAGCAATAGCGCTTCGTTCCGAGCGTCTGCTACCCCTGAAGAATGTGAAGATCGAATGTGACCAAGGTTTTGGGACTTGTATGGGAGACACATCGAGACACGTTGTCGTGTTCCTCATTTCGTGTCAGCGCTAATTCAATCCTGACGAAACAGGTAACACTGAAGTGTTTGGCGACCGTCTTCGATCCAGGTGGATATTTGTCATTGGACACTGTCGTCAGCAATACGGTGATCCTAAAGCTGTGGATAGACCAGCACGGCTGGGCTGATAAATTGCCGAGTGGTATCGTGGATCAATGGCAGCTGCGTGCCCCAGCCTACAGGCGATAGCCAGTCATGTCATCAACCGTCATACTGGCTAGGTAACGGCCACGAGCGACTGCTGATACTAGCTGCATGTCTTTTGTGACACTTCGACAGAAGCATACACCGCTCTTGCGTATTTAAGTATATCCACAAGCAATGGCATTGTTGCCGATGTGATTTTGTCCAAATCTGGCGTCGCCCCGTCAAATGTTTATGAATTTAGCGTTTGGAGTTAATGGCAATGCCAATCGGAACTCGATTGATCCAGCTTGTAACCGGGCAGCTGCGGCTTCCGCTCCAAAAGAAGGTTGTATGGTCGGACTCTCAATGCCTATTGCATTGGCAGCAGAAGAAAACTATTCCAACATCATTTGTCAAGAACCATATTGACGAGATCAACTGCAATGATGGGATTGATTATGTTTCGTTATGTCCCCGCCAACTGCAATCCAACTGGTCTGTTCTCTCGAGCTTGCTCCTTTGACGAGCTAATCGGGAATTCGTTGTGGTGGACCGATCGTGAATTGTTGATTCGGGATACCTGGCCAGAGAATACCGATGGATCGATATGTTTACTGAATGACTCGGGCGATGTTCCGCCACAGACATACCCACCCGATGTTGTCATCCCGGATGGCGAAAACTTGCTTCCCCTGGATCGTTTTTCTCGTCTCACACGTCTACTGTGCGTCACATTATGATCCGCCGTTTTGTGAACAATTGTCGCAACAAACGAAAATGTGGCGGTTGTCTGTTGTTGAGCTGTCCGAATCCCAAGCATTTTGGGACTGTCGGGCGCAGTGTTCGGCATTCGCTGATATCTTTGCGATTCGTGAAGGTTCCCGTATGCCGCCAAAGTACAAAGCGCTGCAACTGTACGTGTATCCCGACGGGTTCATTCGCTGTTGTACCCGACTACAGTATGCTGATGTTGACGACGTCGCCAAGCATCCCACGCTGTTGCCGAAGAATAATTGTTTTACAACCCTCGTAATCGACGATATTCATCGTCGCTTAATGCACGCGGGAACGTCACATACCTTCTCGCAAGTACGGTACTTGTATTGGGTAATCTCGGTTCGGTGGTAGGTAGAACGGGTTATCAAGTCCTGCCTCACGTGCCGCACCATTCACGGGGGATGTTACAAAGAACAGGCGATGCCATCATTGGCCGAGTTTTGTATCGATAAATGCAATCTATTTTCTTGTGTCGGCATCAGTTATTTAGGACCGTTGTTGACCAAGGCCAAAGGGGACGATGCACCAACTAAAGTTTGAATTTGCTTGTTTACTTGCGCTGTCACTCGAGAAATTCATTTGGAAATTGTTGAGCAGATGACAGCTCAACAATTTGTATGGTGTTTACGTCGATTTCTACTATCTTTGGCCAACCGAGGATGATCATCTTGGATAACGCGAAGCAATATATTGATCCGAACTGGCGTGATATCATAGCTGATACGGCGGACCAAAGTTTTGTGGCGATTCGCTCAATTGAGTGGAAGTTTATAACTGAACTTTCACCTTGGCTGGGCGGATTTTACAAGCGAATAGCAGGCATCGTAAAATTGGCGCTCATAAAATCTTTCGACACATTATCATCACTTTCACTTGTTGAGCTGCAAACAATAGTAGTAGAAGCCGCCGCAGTGGTCAGTTCACGCCCCCCTAGTTTATCCTGATGCGGATATATCGGTACCACCACTGACACCCTTTCATGTTTTCAGTGGTCCAAAAACAGCCACAATTTCGTAACGATGGCGAAGAATATATATACAAACCCACACGCCGGGCGTCTTTGTGCGTGAATGCAAGCGGTTGCAGAATGTTTTGAATAATTTCTGGGTCATTTGGTGTGATCAATATCTACTAGGGCTTAATGCACAGTGGCACAGATTTCGGCAACATAACCATATTGCTGATATACCTGCGGTTGGGGCGGTAGTTTTGTCAAAGATAGCATACCCAGAAATACTTGGCGGCTGGGTAAAATTGTCGATTTGAAACAGGGTACAGACGGACGTTGTCGATTGGTAACATTACAATTACTCAATAAAAATTTCCGTAACCGGCCTCTATATTTACTTTTCCACATAGAATTGAACATTTCTGACTGGGGTACTTCCCGAGCCAATTGTGAAAAATCGTCCGAATAGTCCGAAGAGAGTGGCTGTGGTTACTGTAAATAGAGCTACGGTAATGCACGGTGGTGCCGCCAATGATTAGTCACCCGGATTCGATCGAAAATTAACTTTTATGAGTGAGTAGTTCACTCCCGGTGGACATAGTAGCAATGCAAAGGCGCCAATATTTGACAATTTATATTTGTTATAATCGCTAACAATTTCAGGAAAATGCGAAACTTATACATCGCACAATATCACCTCTTTCCGCCCTATTACCGCTTCAACGCGCCTGAGAAATTTGTCAGTCGGTCGATGCCATTAATCGAAGCGGCGTGATGGTATGCTTCGTCAATCCGTGCACCACAATTTGGCGTCTAGACTTCACATCGATTCATATTTGGCTGAATTTTTCCAAGAAATCGGACCTTGGGTTCGTTTCAACACGTTACCTGTGTTCCCGAATGGGTATTCCATTCTGAGGATGTCATGTTTGACATCCTGGTCGAGCACCTGCGGCTTTATAAACGAATCCGTTCCACGACACATTTGCCTCCTCCGTCGTTCAATCGTTCTCAAAACCCAGTGAGCTACGATTCGTCCTTTGCTTCGCCACTCATGAAATATTATGGTCTTCAGGATTTCGACGCCCGGCGATTCTCAGACCTGATCCATGGTTCCCTGGGTTCAATGCATACGGAGACTGCTTGGCGGAACTCATTAAGCAGTGTCTGACTCTGAATTGGAGCCAAATTGGTAAAGGATGCTGGATACTTCAACATATCGCTGGGCACTCTACATCGGTATTGGCGCACGGTCTTGCTCCTGCCGGACAGTCAGGCGCGGCAAGTCCAATTCATAACCGGGGACAAAGTGGTGGCAATATCGGGAGGACAATATCACGATATGGTGGCAGGCATCGAGCAGTTCGCGATAAACTTTCCAGACTATAAGTACGTCATTAATAACTGCGGCGTCAATAATGCGCAGTGCAGTTTTATTCAGCAGTTTAAGTCCTGGCTGGTGTTAGAGGATTTTTTCCGAAACCAGTTATAGGGTCCTGAAGTCATCGTCTGTTCGCCGTTCCCATCTAGATGTTCCCGGTATCGCGTCGTACTCTAGATTTGTGGGTGAGCGCTTGCAACTGTGGTCCATTCGCTACATTAATTGGTCGACTATGCCGGCGTGCCCCTTTGTTGGCGATGAACCGGGTGCGATTGCAAGTCAATTATTCGACACCAACGATTTCCACAACCACACTGACTTTCGTCAAATTTTTGTCGAGTGTGCGAACATTTTCCGGAATTGCGAATGATTTCATTCACTATGCCGACGGAGCTCTTGGCCTATTGTCGGGATGGTTGGGGTGACTTTTTCCGACAGGAGAAACTTCTCCGCCAGAGTGCCACATCTTGTTTTCAAGTGGGGTGGTGGTAGCTACCTTAGACGATTTGCATAATCGGGACTTAAAGATTTTTCTTGATCTTTCGAAGACGGAAGAGGAGTGATGAAGTTTTATCGATTATTTATTTGAAATTGGATTCAGCGAACATTTTTAACTTGTTTTGATTGCATCCAGTTATTCGTATTAGTCAAATTCGGATATTTTGGATAATTTCTCCCAAAATTTTCGGATGATTTTCGATTTCGAATGGGTTATAACCCATCGCATTTAATTAAGGGAATTTCGTTAAGTTGAAGATTGTAAATATTTTGTTTTGACACATTCATTTACTTCTTATACGTAGGATAGTGGTTACTTATGCAGGGATAAGCCACAGGTGTCGAAGGTTCGTCGGTTAAGGAGGCAGATGGTCTTGGCTGTGGAGACGGGGTAGGACAGAAGGGATAAATTTTTGAATTTTTTAGAGAACTTAAAATTTTTATTATGCAAAAATGTTCAATATTTTTTGGGATTTTGCAATAAATTTTTCCACATTTCTCTTATTTTTGCCAATTTTCACCGTTTTGCCAATTGTTGCTAAAATTTTCCGTGGGGCGTGGCGGGAGCTGCGGCTTAATGAAGGAAGGTAGATTTGATTGGGGGAGGTGCGACTATATATTGAACAAAATATCTGACGATAAAGATGCCAAGGTTCCTAATTTGTCCCTTATTGCAATTATCATTATATTATGACGCTTACTTGGTATTGTTATATTTGTATATTAACGTGTATGTATATCTGTTACTGGTTTTGCATCAGTAGGCTGCAACGGTCTGACGACAAAGACTCCAAAGTTCCTAATTTGTTCTTACTGCGATTATTATATTATGCCGCTTAATCGATATTATTGCAATTCTATATTAAAGTGTGTGTATGTATATCTGTTGCTGGTTTTGCATCAGTAGGCTGCGGTGGAAATGTTTCTAGCTCTTCATTTTTGACCGGTAACTATACTTTTTAGTTTATTACGCAAACAGGACATGTGGCAAAGTTTAGGTATTGCAGAGAAGGCGTGCTACGATTTTGAGCTTGATAAGCTTATGCCTAAATAGGTGAGAAACAGGCTTAATCTTGCGTTATGGCGTAGCATTTAGCATTGCACTTTTGGGGGTTGTGAGCTATTTCAAACGCATATTTAGACGTCGCATATAATCTGACCTTTAACTAAGGGTGGCAAGGAGAGGCTCAGCCACGTCCATGCTCCATACCCTTCTGCACTAGAAAACTGCCACTTCCACTCACTTGAATTCATCTGTCCACACAGATGTAGGCGAGGAGTGGGGAGTTGACAGAACCCGTTTGATTCACGATCTCTAATGATAACGAACAATTGCATTGCCTACTCGACCATGACTTGTATAGGCGCTCGTCGCCAGCGTTTCCGCGGAATGTCTCTGAGTAACAGATTCATCTCCGTCAGCACTGTCCGCTTCCTGGTTGCAAAGGCTAGTCTTCTCCAGTTCAGTGGTACGTCAACCAGCAATATCTGTTTTGTTACCCAGGCATCAGCCTTCCTTGCGGCACAGCCATAGCAGACAAATAATAGTTCATACGAAGCTGATATTTGTGTTGGCCAATCCATACAGATCGAAAGCGCAGTTTAATGTGAGACTAAGTCGCGTGACGCCAAGTACTTTGCGCCAGCAGTAGCAATCAAAGACCTCTAGCTTACGGTGCGTTGAATGTTTGGGAGTCCAAGTCTCAGCATCGTATAATAAAACAGGAATGACGCACGCTTCCCAAGACTCTGAGTTTCCTTGCTGTGCAGGCCAGATTATTTCTTTATGATTCTTTATGTTAGCAAACACAGATGCAGTGGCAACAATCCTGATTAAAATGTTCTTGTCGAAGCAGCCAGATCCAGTTACAGTAGAGCCATGGTAGCAGACGCTGTCAACATTGCACCATCCACGGAGATGTCAGGCCGGCTGGCACGCAGCAGGAAAGCACTTTTATTTTAGTCGTACTTATACTTAGGCCCACAAGGCTGCAGTGCTTGTGCAGAGAATCAATCGACTCTTGTATTTCAGTTTCTAACTCTGCTAGCAGCGCGATGTCATCCGCGTAGTCGAGATCAGCTATGACAGCTGGGTGCAGAGCTTGCTATAAAGTTGACTACAGTCGATGTTACCTGACTGGTTGTATTCACCGCTAACTCAACAGTGTAATTAAACAACACTGGGGACATTACCAATCCATGCCGCACGCATGTTTTGATTTCAAATGGCGTCGATTGCACAATTTGGGGATTATGACTACTCTGCCAAACTTTATTATGTCAAGTAGCTGACAGTCCACACTGTCGCTTCAAGAATGTTGTAAAGGCTACTTCTACCTCCTGAATCGAATACTACATTAAAATCAACAAAAAGCAATCAATAATCGTCCGCCTGAAGTCATGTCGGCGTTGCTGTTGTAGCAGTGTTCACAGCGCTGTCTGGTTTGAAGCCCGCCTGGTGGTCGCTCGTCATACTCTGGAGCGTTTACTTGTAAATATTCATGATCACTAGCAATTTGAAGCCAGTGCGTAAAACGCATATATCGCGTCAGTTTTTGCTGTAAGTGCACCACACTTTATTGAACAGCAGGGTTATAGTAGCTGTTCACTAGGCTTCCGGAAGTTGGTTCGCTTCTATAATATCAGCACACAGTCGTTGTAATGCCCTATAATTACGTCGCCGCCGCCGCGTTTCAACTCCTCTGGCAAAATGCCATCTGGTCCAGGGCCTTTCCATTTTATGCCGCGACAACACCGCCTTTTTTGACTTCCTGAGTTGTCGATGACCGTTAGTAATTTTGGCCGCAACACCAGCCAGCTGTCGTCAGTTCGAGTTGAAAGATTAGGTTTTTTGGAGGCTCTGCATTACGTAGCTGTTGGCAAAGATCTCTCTACCTGTTGTCCATCTGCTGGTCAAAGCTGGTTATCGCTAGTTTCGTCGTTTCCTAATCATATCACTGGCTTCAGTTGACCGTCCACAAGCGCACTTTACTTGTTGGTAAAAGTTTCGGTGGTCACCCAGGCTTCAACGCTGCTCTGGGCCACGAATATGTTCCCGTAAGCCATTTTATGCGGCTCAAGGTGTGCTTCCAACGGCTTCTTTAAGCTGGATTTCGTCGACGCCCACTGGGCAGCTCTGTACTTATACGAAACGCTATACGTTTCATCTGTGATCCGGCACAGCTTCCTTTCTTTGTTCCGCAGGCTTTGTAACTCTCTGTGCCCCGGACAGTGTGATCTTAGTATTTCTTTCTCTGCCACTGTCAACATATAAACTGATCGTTTACTAAGGCCGCAAAAGCGAATATCTCGGTATTTCTTGATTGATATTTGGGCCAAAGTTTTGTTGCACTGTTTCAACAATTTTCATTTTTCTTTATTTTTGTGTGTTAACAAGTGAATCATTTATTTAGTTTTTGCTAGGAACTGTACGTTTTTATGCTATTGGCACATCGTAAAAGTGACTAATAAGTTGCGTTCGTTCTGCTTACAACACATATTAACTGGTAATTTGAATATGCATTTGCCGATATGGCAGTTTCCAGCATAATATCTGAAAACAAAAAATTAGTAAAATTTTGCATTTTCAACTTGAGTCACAACTAATGCTTTCTTGAAATACAGAGTAGTAAACAGACAAAACAGTGCATCCCTATGTACCGTTATCATAGATACATGTGTCGGGGCCCAAAGTAAAATTGTGTTCTAGCATACGTTAAAGTTTCTATTAAACGTTGGGTTTGCTGAAATCTATGAGAAGCCGGCCAACAATTGGTCACAAGTTTTGTAATCTTGGATGGATTTAGGTCACGCATGGTTACAGGGGGTTGGGAGCTTTATTTCCCCCTATAGGTTCCCTCAGAATTCATAGCGCAGTTCCCATAGAAATAAATTCACATTGGAGAGCCCTAGAGACAAATCTGTTTATACATTTTCTTACAGTGGTCATTAAGGTCGGATTTCATCGGACATGTGGAGTTCTACGCAATTCTTGGCGATTACATATATATGTATATACATATATCATAGGTGACGTTAGGGAGTAAGGGGTTATCTCTCCAAACCTCGAATCCTGCCAAGCCATATTTACCCCTGAAGGTTGCACAATATCAACCATCCCCCCATCGCCGCACGCCAAATACGCGCGGAACATTTTTAATAAATTTGCAAAAATTGTGGTAACACCTGTAAAAATTAGGCTACATTTGGGAAAATTGGGCTAAAATTGGTAAAAATATGGGTATACCCCCTGAGAACCTTCCCTCCAAGTGAGTTTTGGTAGCAATGATAGATATATAGAGTAGATTCCGAGGCAGAGGTTCTGGAGAAACCCCCTGAGGCACCAGTCCGCACCCTCCCCCTGAGTGTAGCCGCTACCCCTTACGAGTATACCCCTACCCCACCCCCTATCCCGCCGAAAGCGCGCGGAACATTTTAGCTACATCTGGTGAAAACGTGAAAATTGGCAAAAATGGTGGTAAAATCGGCAAAAATGGTTCCTCAGTAGTGGAGTCCGGCAACTTTTTTCAGCACCCCCTGGAGTTCCTCCCGTGAGGGAATATACCTTCCACTGAGACGACCTCCCTCCTCCGTTTATCCCGACTAACCCCACGAGACATCGGAGCGTCAGCATGTGTGACATATTATACATATATGCCTTCATGTATAACATATAATACCCATAATATGCTCCGATATTAAAACAGGGTTAAGTCAGTTACAGTAGCTGAACGTCAGAATCCTTTTACCAAAGCAAACTGTGCACGTGTACCTTTATAGCTCGTGCCTTGTCGCCGTATTTAATAGCTGGAGAGAGAAAAACCTATTTATCTTGTGAAATTGGCGGAAACTGGTAATATGACATGCTCAACTCAAGCGCGGCCATGGCAAATCGACAGTTTGCCTACATGTATGGTGGGAAAATGTTTTAACCATTAATAGTTCGCATTATAAAAACGAAGAGCATCATCTCGCATGTATATATTTGACATTTTTGCAAGCAGTTGAATACAATATGTTTAGAATATTCCATACGTCATTTTCTCGTATAATGATACACAGATGGCGAATGAATATGAATGCTATGAATGCTTATAGATGGCGAAAGCAAGCCTGGGCACAAGTCTATAATAGTTCAAAATATTTCATTTGCAGCAAAATGTTACATAATTTAACGATGAGCAAGCAAAGCTATTTGAAAAGTCAACAATTTAACAAAATCCAAAATCGTAACTTAAAATGAAACCAACCAGGCTCCGTTTCACCCTCGCTTGCGAGGTACTAGTTTTATTTTTAAAAATACGTACTGTACTGCATTATCACGGCATAGCCAAATATGTGGACTTGCTTAATTTTAATAATTTATAAAGTCGCTGGAGATCGGAGAATTCGCTGCAAAATTTTCAGGTTATCAAATGCTCTCTTTTGGATTAAGTTAATTTTTCAACAACTTGTAGACAAGGTTTAATTTTTGGGCAACACTACAATTCCTATTAGATTACTTTTCCGTTACCAGATGATAGTGTTTTAAAAAACAGTTTGACTGTCTAAATTAGATCACCTCAAACTGATGTTATCAGACATATTTCAATTTTGCATGTTTTACATAGCAATGAACGGAAGAAATTTATAATTTCTTTAGCCTCATAATGCATAGAACAACACTCTTACATGACTGCTGCACGAATCTCAGGTGGTTACGGCGCCACGAACCACGGCAGTAGCCACGAAAGGGTGTGCGATCCTCAGATTAAGGATGACAAAACGTTATAGGATTGCGGTACTGATTTTACAGAATTCAACCGACACATCCAGGTATGCCTTTAACCGGTTTATTGGCCAAATATATTAATATTATATGTTATGGCACACCATTGTAATATATTTGACTGAGCGCATCAAATATTGAATGACTTGTTGCATTTCGGAGCTTAGCTTCTTCATCAACGTCTAATACTCAATATTGATTGAATGTTTTTATTAACGTAGTAAGTACTCGGGAAAATCGCTACGTTACTTTCAGGGACGAGACATCTTATCCATTACGTAGCGGCTTGTTCGGTAAAGCTAGTTTTTTCCGAATATTATATGACTTTGTAAAGTTTTCCTGGCATCAGAGCAATCATTGCATTAAATTTACAGATAATGGTGCCTACTATAGGTATCCCATTTCTTGATGACAGCAATCAATTTAATATAATGATGCTAATTTCACAGGTCTTCGAAAAACTCTGTAATAATAATAATAATCTACCTTTATGTTCCAGCAAAAACTATCGTGGTATTTGCCAAGCTGACCGTTATATGTTATCTTGGTTATATATACGTCGTGAAAAGATGCATTCGTGTTGCAGCAAATATGACCGTGATATTCTTACCTTATCCAACTGTTCGTTTTCTATTTAAGCACGTCTAACACTTAACACATCGTGAAAACGAAAAACTAGACGCGGTCTCGGTACTTTTTTGTTTCTAATAGCTGCTACGTTATATATTAATTCTAATCCAATTACTCTGTATACTTGTCATAAACAATGCCAGATTAGTTAGAATGAACTTTAAAGACATTGAAAATTTTACCAATAAAAAGGCATAATAATTTTAGTCACAAATAAAATTGTTGTAATGTTTGTACGAAAATGCTCTGACTCAAAACAGGACCGCAAAAAGTCCAGTGCAAAAATATAACAAGCACAAGATTACCTGTGTATTTTGATTTCTTATTCTTTTATGACCCAGCCTGGCTTTTGTATTGGACGTAGTTCCCGTTAAGATACGTTCTCCTATTGCACACAGGAATGTAAATATTGGTTTTATAAGAAGGAGCGCAACCCATAAGGAATAACTCCCTACTTCCTTATGGGCACCTATGCCTCAGATGTGTTTTATCTTAGCCTCCCCCCACCCCACCCCCGGTTTAACATCGTACCACAGTTCAAATTCGGTGACTTTCGTGAACTAACCTGACTTTTCCAATGTGCATGCTTCACATTCAGGTGCGTTCACTCATTGCACGTGGTTACGCAGTAGTCTCCCGAATACGGGTTCATCATTATTATTAAAAATTGTACTTGAGAAATGGACGAAATTTTTACTTCGTTATACCAGTACTGTTTTAATATATATTCTATGTTTTAATATATACTATATAGCTTTAATCTATTTTCTGAGTGAAGTTTTTTAGAAGAAACTACATTCCGGCAATAAAACTAACATATCGGCGAATAAAACCCGGCCAAATCAGTTCGTGAACAAAAGATTCCACACTATCTCTCGCTTTTGAACGGCCTCTGATGGCATTGCAAATTTCAAATTTGAAAAACGTACTTCAAAAGGACAAATCTACAATTCTACAGTCGTGTTATAGCAAATTTGGGTGCCTGATATGCTCCAAACTAATGTATTTATGTCAGCAAGTTTAGTTTACACTCAGCAGCAAAATAAGCTTGATTGAAAAATTCTAATCTTCGAAGTAATTTACATAGATTAGTTACATTGACAAGAGTAATTGATACCCCTAGTCACTTATGAATGGTTTATATTTAATCTATCGAATTCTTAGCCTACCACTAGACTGAAACTGAAATGACAAACGATAAGTGACGTGGCTGTTAAGATAGGCTATTATTATGCTTTGATAAAAAATCAACTCGGATGATTGATCATGAAAAACTCACCAAACTTGCTAGCTATTTTCTTACTATGAAAGAGTGAAGAAACAATTCAGGTGAATCCAAAGTTCAAGCAGATTCTGTGCCTTCATCCAAAAAAAATTACTTTTGTGCCTACAGATCGTTTATATATCTTCTCTTTTAATGCACAACACAGCGTTATTCGGCACGTTAAAGTATATGGATGGAAATAATTATATCAATACAAAGTCATATTGGCCATCTTCATATGATTTTTGTGCATACAAATTTACAGCGTCGAGCCGTGTTGTGAAATTTACAGACAATTTCGCAGTCCGGTCACGCTTTTGAATGTCATTGGTCGATAACGCTCAAGATAGAAATTGCATATATACTTAATGCATGTCAGTAGAATTTGCTGATATTAAATATTAACAAGCACATTATTTTGCTGCCAGTTTGTGCATGATTTTGCATACGCCACTATTGATGAGTAATTTTTAATATATACATACTCCAAGCACAGTTGATAAAAAACCCAAAAGCAATGTCACTACTCGACTGCTGTGCCAATACAGTGAATATACATAGTTTCCGATCATCTTGGTTTGTTTTCACTGCAGTGAGCCTGTGACATTGATTTCACCTTGTGTTAGACTGGGCATAAAAGCCTTCGCGTCATTGGGCAACCCTACAGTGGTATTAACAGGTTTGTTTTATAAATCCGGTCCGCTGAGTACGCCAATCAGGTGTAAGTGACGTGCGAAAAATATCTCGAATTCATCCAGGCGAAACAAAAACGAATTAAAGTGATTGATCTCGTTGAAAATGAAAATACTGAGTCTACCACAGTTCGATGTTCGAAACATGGTAAACTTGATATGAAATTCAATGGCAAGGCAGTGACAGCAATTATAGCTGCTTAGACTCAAGGATTCCCGGGATCTTTGCGGAGCAGCAATGGGTTCTTAATCAAAACGTACCAAAATATGAATACAGAATTTTCCTAGTTGTTTATCTTTTAATTCTTTGCTCTTGTGCTAGAAGGGTTTATGGTACAACGCTGACCTTACACTATAAGCTGGTCTGGCGCTCTTCTTGCAATAAGACAAAAGAATTCGGTTCAAGGCAATAACTCTCGAGTACCAACGCACTTTATTGTGACTAGCTTGTTTTGTTAATTTTTTCGACAAGTTTCATGTATAGCAGACGGACTGCAGTTTGAAATGGCATTTATTATAACTTCAGCGTAAAACAGTATATGTTCTTGAAAGACGTGATATAAGCTTTAGTCTGTTCGCTAGCAATTCAACAAATGAGAACGAATGTCGGCCTGGGTAGTTATGCAATATCGTAATACCATTACATTCCGCCTCAGGTATGGTCTGAGTAATAGTTTCGAAAGCACGGAATTAATACAAAAAGCTCTGGCATCTCAGTATCTAGATACAACAAACAAACGCTAAACGACACTGCTTTCGCATTGACTGAATAACGATATATTAACTACATCCTTAACTTGCAAATCATCAAACAAATACTATTTATATCAATGACATAACAGATATAATTTTGCGATATTTAAATGTCCATACGTTCGGAAGTAAATATGGCATCCTTGAAGATTCGGGTTCAACAAACCGTATGTAGTTATGTGTTTCCTCTTGCCGACAGATGTATTTTTGGTATAAAATATAAACTGCACATCACACGTTCTTTCCACTGACACAGCTATAGCGTCTACACTGTATCACGTGTAATCATGATAGTTAGCTGCCGTTTTACTCTATCACTTCAGGCTATAGATAAACATACGTCAAAAGTTTATATACCATGTTTTAGATACTAAACCCAAGACATAAAATGTGCAGTGCTTATATATTCTCCATCGCTTTGAAATATCAACAGTCTCTGTTAATGACAAAATGAACATGTCTTAAATTCACATGTTGTATCGTTTTTCAGTTTATTTCGAAACAAATCGCTATATTTGCGAGGAAATATTCTTGTAATTTTATGCCCATAATGTTTTGTCATTGCAGTTAAAATTCTTAAATATAAAGTGTCCCATAGATAGGTATAATGCTTTAAATATGCCGTATGCAATAATCAAAACAGATGAAATTGTAAACTGTTTCTATTTTATACTATTTATAATAGTTTACTATTCACACCAATTATCGCGCAGTCGCGAATTTAAAATAAAAACAAGATATTGTGAGTTGCGCTGCACTGAAAATTTGACAATGCCAGTGCTGTTATTCTGTTGTGGACGAATTATTTTCACTTAAACCCGATTTAACGCTGTGTGATTTTTGTTTGGGGTATCCTCAAGCAACTTGTATGCACCAGGAAGTCTTGGGTACTTAGCGAAGTGAGGAACTTTATTCTAGTGGGAGCGTCCCTTCTTAAGTCCAAAATGCAAAAGAAAGTTTTGCGGTTCGTGCGTTTCAGACTGAATTAAATTATTGAGGCAGATGGACGTCAGTTGGCTGTGTAAATTAAAATGAATACAGAAAAATCTAAGTTATTGGTAGTATTAACTGCAGAAACAATTTGCAATCACTATTCGACGTCATTTTGCTATGCGGGTTCAAATATTAATACTTATATATAAGACACCATTTATAAACGCTGTTTTTACAGTCATATCACTTAACAAAAGTGGGAGCGTGGGATAACTAGTATAGTCAGTTCTTTTATTTAGGCTTACCCCAATGTGGATTAATTGCCTGTGGGAATAATCTCTCCAAGAACCACTCGCTCGCAAACAACAGAACAAGCCTCAATTTTAGTGCCAAATTTGAGCAATTTTTTCTATTGCCGCCTTACCACCGCCTTTTGACACAATTTCCAAAATCACAAATGTTGTTAGAGAAAAAAGTAGTTTCTAGTTCGAGCATTACCGGCTACAAAATTAGAATTTTCGATAACATTAACATCTGTTTTATGTTCTCTAAGGCAACCAATCACTCTGCTGTTTACAATGAATATATTTCTGTGCTTTCGATGGAAGCAACTTTCATTCAGCATATTTGCGTTATGCCAACAGGTTTCATTATATTTTGATCATAACAATACTTTTAGTTAACATACCGTCCATGTTAGTGTTACCTATTACTTCAAAAACACAAAACGTCGGTATTTACGTTTAATAGCACGAAAAAATTCACCATTCCGACGGAGTTTCCAACGAGCAACTAGTAGGCCTGTGTTCTGTTTTCTTAACTTTTGTATCAAATGCCGAAGACATCAAATTTATTGTGTCTTATATGGACATATATATTTTTTACATGGCAAGTAATCGCTAATTGCACAAGAAGGTGGTCTGGCGGCATTCCTTTTGTCTACTCATGCAATATACAGATAATAGTACGCCCGATAGCTGACGGGTGACTTGTTGGCTACGTGTATGACACCCAAATGACACTTACATATTTTAACTTTAGCGTACGATACCAAAACAGTCGTTTTAACATAGGCAATACGCTGTTCAAGCAGATGCATTAATAATTGCTGTAGGATTTGAATGTCAATTCAATATTCATTTTATGACAGCTGATTTATATATGTATCTTTTTCGATAAAATCTTCAAGATATGTCAGTTGAATTTATATAAATATGACGACAATTTTTGCCACCGCGGCCGGGCTAAACTCTCTAGTTACCAGTTATCGGGGTGCGCATAACTCCAAGTTTTATTAAACAGCGCACCGCCACCGCCACGATCTATGCTTTGTTCGCCGGTAGTCCGGGTTCGATGATCAAATCAAATGGTTTGTTCGGCTTTAATCATGCTAATGGTACATAAGTAGTTGCAACAAAAATAGTTTGAAATCTCAGAAGGCTAAGTGGTTATGATTTGTGCGTTTTACGCCTGCATCTGAAGTTCGATCTCGGGCGGAAAGTTTTTATGCTTATTTCTGAATTACGTTTTTATATATATCTTCAGTAGAATAAATGCCATTGTGGCAACGGAGTGCCATACTCCCCAGTCATGAATTCCGTATAAATTTTACACTCCAAGTTTTGTTAATCACCTATTATGATGCAATTGTACATTCAACGTATGCGTCTCTCTCCCTTAACTTTTTACTAACAGACGAAATGCATGCCCGATCATAAATTGACTGCTAATATAACTGCGTACAGCCACAGTGTATGCTTTTCTCACCAGTTGCCCGAATTCTAAGCTATGACGAGACAGTTTTTGTTTGATAAGATATTTTAAAGATGTTTTTCAGTTTTTTCCGATATTTCATTATTATTTAGCCTACCGTATCTTGTTATTTTTGGAACGGTATAAATCGTGCACATAATATTGTCTTGCGCATGTGTTTAAAGAAAACACAATACTAAGTATCTCTGCTTAGCAATTTCAGCCGGATTAGTTTTTTCTAGCTTAGCTTGTTGTCACAGCCGTCAAATTGTGACATTGCTTTGGACTTTGTTATACTCTGCATTGCAGCTTGCGCAAGCGATTAAATGTAGTGATATTTCATACTTCCTATACAAACAGGTAATAGAAAATTGATTCAGTCACCAAGTTAAATTTAGCTAATATAGAACCAATTTAGTCTTGTACATTGTCGTCGAATGGACCTTAAAAAATTCGACCGACCTACAATGCCAGACGGGTGGTAAATTCCGTATCTGTTATGTGTTAAACGTTAGCGACATTTAGCCTGCATAATCTGTACATTAACTGGTAAATAAACATGTGAACTATTTTAGCCGTAATGAATTATACCAACTATAAAGAGATGTTGTACAATATGTTAATAATTTATAGTCAATTGCTTTGCCATAAAACCGCAATGCTGAAAATAAATTACAGCTAAATACCTGCTTCCACTCTTTAGAAATGTAAGATCTTAAGTATTAACAGATACATAAGGCTTATATTGTGTATTATGTTATTATTATATCATATTATCATATAATGTATCATATTATGTTATTCGCTTTCATGTCGCTCTGTATTACAGCGAAATATTAAATAGCATGGCTAGCTGGCTGAAATTTGTTTCGTAAACCAAATTCTGCAGCTCAAGGTTAATGTTTAGAATAGAGTAGTAGTTACAATGCGTTTATAGCCTCCGGTCGATCTGGTTCTAGCTGTGGAAGTTCATGCCGTTTGTATTAATTTTGTTCCTTGAGCCAGCAGTAAATAGCGTAGGACTTGCGGTTAATTGAGTCTATCGTGTAGCTCAACTTCTGTCGCAGTATCTTTAGTAATTATACATGTATTTTTTTGTAATTGATATGATCTTAGCTATTACGAACTGCAGTGACACATTTTCTAATGAGAAAAATTTAACACCGACGATACTGAACAATCAGCTGCAGCTTACTTTCTGATAGTCAAACTTGTTTCTTCATTCTGTTATATCCGGAAACTGCACTTTACTGTATGAGTGTAGTCACGTCAAGGGAGAACTAAACTATTAAATTTTATAGATCATAATAAAGACTTTCTCAACGATAGTATCCCACCTACATTTTTGCCAGGCCAAGTCGAGCTTACTTACTTACAAAGTTACAAGTGTTCACCGGAGCTGAAACTTACTGAAATAGCGTTGTGCAGAATATCATTTGCAGAAAAGTTCGTTTATAACGACGATATCATTCTTAAAATGCTTGTTTGTATATACGACAAAGTTATGATTGCTTTAAACATTATATGGACTACAGGTAGGTGTTTTGTTAAGAAATGTATCACGGTCGTTTTCAGTCTTTGTTACAGATTTATAAACATGAAGTTTTAATTTTACTGCTTAGATATGGGTTGCAACAATCTTCATAATAAATACCAGGTGATTTGCGTAAAAAAGGAGTCATACAGAGTAATAAATTATTTTACGGCACTGCACTGTGTTATATTACATATTTATTTTTGACGCCTAAAGACGCGCATCAACAGCTTTTCTCTTCTTAGAATATTGCATGTCTAAAGCTGTTTTGATTTGTTATTCGATAACACCGTTCGTCACTACAGTTATGATTCTAGCGATCATGCGATAAGATATTGTGTGATAAGCCAAATGCAAAGTCATAACTTCGCAACCACTTTGACAATAAAATATCGGTAGCGAATCTATTGATGTGCAAAAACTATTCTTGTTGGTGATAACATTTATGTATATATTAGTCGACTGATATGCCATTAATTTCTGCATCCATCATAATCCTTCGCAATTTATTGTAAACATATTTATTGTACAATGTTTGGTGCACCAAATTCAGTATAATTCTTGTTGACATGTCTTAATTTATGTGGTTTACACACCACTATAAGCTTAAATTGCACGTATTTACTACAAAATCCGTCCAACTTTGTGTAAAACAAACAAGTATTAACTGTGTCGGCTTCCGAAACATGCTTACACTTATCACAGTTGTCATAATAAATCGCTCAGCTGACACGTTAGAATAAAAAACTTGTTTAAAAATTTCCCATAATTAAATAACGCACATCGACAGCCCACTACTGGTATTATGTGCTGCTTCGGTAAAGGACGTACAAGTATATGCTGCACATTCTGATATGAGGCATAATAGATTCAAACCAATCATTCCGATTGATACAAATTTGTAACAGCAAATAGTACTAAGCGTTGTGTTAATTGAAATTTTTCGTCCCGTAAACTGTTTTCACATACGTTGTCTTTCTCACACTATGCGAAGTTTCTTAAATCAGCCGAGCAATAGCTCCTAAACGGTACAGTAGTTTGCGTACGCCGCTTGCAATCTCACAAATCTTGATTAGATTTCTATAATTCTCCTAATATTCCACAATAACAAATTCGGGCGTGGATGATTTAATGCATACAAGCACAGATATAAGCTTCTTCACAGATTAATAGCAACTCATTTCTCAGTGTACCGTAGTAGTGTCTTAACGCATTTAGTAACGCCGTTGCTGCGTATTGTTATATCGTATCTTATTGGACCGCGACAAATACTACAATAGCCTACTATTGTACCCATGGTTAGTTTAGGTCCTTACCCAAATAAGGAAGTACCACATAAAGACGAGTCAAAATAAAGTTCATAAATTTTTTATGTAAATACAAAAAAAATGATAACTTCAGTCGCTGAACTATCAAGCAAACAATTCAAGAAAATGATGAATCTCGATATTAACTGGACGCATTTGTGTTCAAGCCTTGCACGAATGAGCATAAAATACCGGATCAGTATCGCTTGACAGTCTGCTGGTGTATAATCAGAATGGTCGTCTTGTACGTAGTTTACATTTTCAATTTGTGCAGCTATGTGCAGACTGGATACTTCCGCTCTAAGTTCAAATCTTCTAACGTGAATAATGGATGCAATCTTTCCGGAATTTATGATATATTTTATACCAATTGTAAAAAACTTTCATCATGTGGGACGTAGGCAGTCTATTCCGTCGATAGAATACAAACCTAGAAATTTCTAACAATATTAGTGGAGATTTTACAGCGTATCCGCAGGAAAAAGATAAGCTTTTAGTTGATTTAGTCTAATATTGATTGGGAAATATGAAAACACTTCATTTTAATCGATTTTTCAGATCAAGCACTCATTCATTTACACATTCATGCAAATTATCTTAGCACCGCAATCCTTTTCGTTTCTGTTGGGCGCAAATGATTGCTTGTTTTTGAAAGAATTCGAGTACACGGATTTTTTTGGGCTTGGCAAGTTTGAAGCTGACGGTTGTTGCGTCCTGACATTCTTGCGCAACGATTAGTGCTCCGTTAACCGCGGTGTAGCATGTTCGCGACGTTTTTGCGGTGTCATCACAAATCAGCACGGTGTCTGCACAGCGGTTGGTTTGACGAGAATCGTCGTATTTGTCAAGGATTACTTGCTCCGGTGCTGGTGCGGATTGACGACGCTTGCGAACTATGGTTGAGATTGAATCGGTACGCTGTAATCGTTCGAGACCTAAAAATCGATTATTTTGTTGGTTTAGTAGTAGTGTTGGCTAGTACAATGTTGCTGTGCATACAGATGCGCCGCCATAAAATTCTATCTGAATGGCATCCACGCGTTACGGGAGGGGGGTCAACTCAGCACATGATCTTACGGTTACATGTGGAAAAAAGCAGCTAAAATGGGAATGGAGAGGCAAGTTCCAAAACCGGGACGACCTGCGTGCACAGTAATTTATATGTTGATATCTTCTTCCGAAACTAGTTTTAGTTGCTGAGGCAGTGCAATGACATTACCTTCCACCGTTTCAACTCAGCATCAAAAACACACAAAATTGTGCGCCTATCCGTATTTGGCACAAAATCTTTATGTGGCGTTTACGTTATAAAGCACCCCCATGTGAAAGTTTTGTCCACTCTAACTGTCTCTACCACCATCTATTATGTGGTGTCTTAGACACCATGGTGCTTCCGATGGCATTTTAAGATAGTATACATAGGTGCTGTAGTATTTGTAATGTTTTGGTGTAGACTACACCGTAAAATTTTTCAAAACGCTGTAGGATGTCACCTACACTGTGCTGTTATTTACACACCTTATATAATGTGTTTATGCATGGTGTCCTCGGTAAAAACAACTGGCAGATTTAGACACTATACTTAACTTGATGGTGTCTCATACACCATCTGTTCCGTTACATAGTGCAGGCGTATGCTATAATACCACTGGATGGTATAGTCTAGACTATTGGGAGACAAAACTTTCACATGGAGGGTCTTTTTTAACGTAAACTCCGTGTTATACAAACATGGTAGTTTGTATAATGCTGCGTTATACAAACTACCTTTCATATTAAAAGATACAGCGTATTTGATAATGTATATACAATAAGCACTGAGACTGCAAAATAGACACTGCCAAGTGCCAGGTCACGCATTAGCGATTGCTTAGGTTGTTGACTGTAGTTAGGAAAACAGAACTTGACAAAACTATACAGCTAAGCGCTGTCGTCATCTTTACAGATACGTATCGTTTTCATTAATAGAGTTGCCTTAATTCTTTCATGCCCACTAGGCCCTAATGGAAATAACACACATTGTGGCTCGTTACGTTTACCAAGTTTGTCGTATGATGTACATTTGCACCTTCGTTATTATTCGCTCATGGTGTCAGGTTCCTTAAGGAAAGTGAAGCAACTGATCCCAGATAGCTCAGTTTTTTGCGTACACAACTTTCATGCGAACGTCCTAAGTTCGATCCCTGGGCCAGATTCAATTTGTCAAACATTGCACGATACACAAATTCGGGCATGAAAGGGTTATTAATATATGCCTAAACAGATGCACAAAATTAGCCAATAAAGAATAGTTTATAAATACAAACATGAAAAATGTTTTTACCACCTCCTATAACTTGAAATATTAAAATTTGTATTATCTTACATATGATATAACTCTATGTTAAAACAATGTTACAGGTTAGTTATAGCACGAACATAGTGCGTTCATAGAACGGTACACACGGTTATGCAGCTTAATCGTTCAATATGCTGGTATCATCCTAATGCGTTCAAATTCATAAATACACATCCAGCCATGATACAACTGTTACTATCAGCCATCCAATCTCGCTTTAATCTCAGTTATATCATGTGGATATGCACATTTACAGCAAGCATTCCGTTTAACATAAAACATAATGTTACGCCTTGTAAAAATACTTATGTATATGGCTTGTGCAGATTCTTAGCATAAACTATTCATCCTCCCATGCGTCGTCGTTTATGACTTCAGACACAAAAAACCTCAGAGGCGCGGAGGGTTCTGTGATTACGTAAATGGCTAAGGAATTTAGTTTGTCACATGCCGATGCTCACCTAGCATCACTGAAACCATTCGTGCGATATTTGTTGCTCTTAAATGATATCGATAAAGATAGTTTTAATTGCACGGTGCAATTTTATGTGGCCCTAGACACCCTAGAGTTGAAAAAATTTCAACATAATTGGACCATTATTAGTTGTTTTAATGCTAAAAACGGTTCTGCATTTCTAAGATTCATCGAAAAGCAGTTTTTCATTTCAGACTCCGGGGTCTAAACATGTATATGCATCATTCCAGTGCCGTGTTCATCTCAGAAGCAATATCGACATGACATCCCGAGTGACCCCGTGATCCACATACACGCCGCGATAAAGATTTTTCATTGTGCGATATCCGTTCCTGTATTATTGAATATTATAAATCCGTGATGATTACGTACAATTTTGTAGGATCAAATAAGGTGATACCATTTGAATTCGCCCGAAATTGGTTGTAACGTTTATTTAGAGCAACTTTGATTTTTATCACTAATTTCGGTTTTTTGTTTTTAAGTCCTCTAATATTATCACAGAAAAACAATGTGTTTAAAATTATGGCTACAGATAAAACATAAAGATAGAGTCACAGTTTGGTGGGTTTTACAACGACATAATTGTTGCAGCACAATTAGATCTTTGTAAAAGTTAGTCACAATTCTTCACAGTTAAGCATTTTTATAGTTACGGTGCTACGTTTTACTAATATTGTTTCAGTCATATCTACAGTCTTTATCAATATAGTAGCCCATGACATATCATGCCTGCGTTACAGGGGCACGGCACGCTATTCGAAAGTGGGGGTGTAACAGAAAATTGCGTGCGCCACAAGTCAAAAATTCTAATCTTTGTCGACTTTTCTAAAAAAGTATGGAGTCAACTCCCGCCACGCACTGTTTCTGTGCCCCTGATGAGTTAACAGCTTGTACAAACTGGTGTCGAAACGTCACAAAATAATTCATACTTATACTGATCAGAAAATGGCGACAGAATCCCGAATCTAGACTTAACACCGGCACATACATATTATGGGCTTAAATCTGAAATTGTTGTGATTTCTGTCAGCAGATCTTCCTGCTATACTTTTAAACTTACCTTATATACAAGTTATTACTGTTCGATTTATCTAGGTAATACAAAGCATCAATTCAGCAAACGTAGTTATATCCCCTCCCACCTCTGGTTCCTGAAGTCAAATAGAAGAAATTTCCCATATAGTTGCAAGTGTTAGGTAAGGGTAAACACTCACCTGGGAATCATTAATATATAGCAACGGTTACTACGCCGAGCCAGACACAATATCAACCGTTCTAAATTAGAAACCAATGGTAGCAAAGTTTTGTGCTAAAAATAGATTATCATGTTGCTAGGTTACCGATTATACTATTGCTACGTTACCGCGTTAAACCAAAGTTTTGTTGCATTAGATGCTGTGGCTCAGGAACAGGCGGGCGGCGAATAAATGTAATTTTTACCACTGATTGTAGTTAACCACCGGCATATAGCGGTAGAAGCATTGGTCTGTATATGGCGCTTTAGAAGAGATTTTAAACCAAAATTGCGTCTAATTTTGTTGTTTCCGGATAGAACATGGTAACCGCTAAAGGAATGCAACAAAAAATTTCGTAGCACGGGAGGGGGTGGGAGGTGCTTTTGCTTTTACACCTGCACGTCTGACATCTATCCGACCTCTTACAGCTGAAAAAAGAAAAGAAAGAAAAAATAGAAGAGGAAAAACTACCAGTTTTGTGTCAAAATCGCGTAGGTATTGCTGCTGTTAAGCTTGATGATGACGGGCGGTGGTTGGTTTAAATACTGGTGCACCTATAAGCTACAAATTGTACAGTCGGTAGTTTCTTAACAGGTCATGTTTGTTACCATGTATATGTAAATTTTGTGAGAAGCGGGTACTGCTGAATTAATCCCAATATTTGTATGTAGCAGTGAAATAAGGGGTCAATATATGATAAGAGCGCCCAGACGTATTGCTATCGTCTGGAGCTTTAAAAACTACAGATCACTTTCTCCGATTTGCTTAAAATTGAGCTATGAATAATTTAGTTTATTACTTATCCGTTTCGGTTATCTAAATAATATTCGTGGATTGATCTAGCTAACAAATAAAAGCATTGGCGCTAAATCCAACGCGCCTATTGTAGCATCACTGCGAATTGTTATATACTCATTGATCTCAGGTGCGCTAGATCCGTCGGCTTAGAACCCGACGGAGGGAGGTCCGCGGGGGTACTAATTCAGCAGGGCAAATATTGGAACTTTTTATTATCTCACAATTTTCTGCAAAGTACTTGAATTTTCCCCAATTTTCCCTATTTTTGGTGATTATCTGCTATTTGTGTTAAACTTTCCCAAAATTTTGTCAATTTGTACTAATTTTTACATAAATCTTATTTCAAATTTTGCCAAATTTCCTACCGTGCTGGGAAAAGTGCAACGATGGGTGCTCAGCCTTCTTAGGATCAGGGAGTAAACATTGCTTATAAGTCCTATGCTTAAATCCCACCACAAGCTATGCACACCTATGCGTCATTGAGTCCGACGGAGGGAGGTCCGCGGGGGTACAAATTCAGCAGGGTAAATTTTCGAATTTTTTATTAACTCATAATTTTCCGCAAACTACTTGAATTTTCCCCAATTTTCCATATTTTTGGTGATTATCTGCTATTTGTGTTAAACGTTCCAAAATTTTGTCAATTTGTGCTAATTTTTTACTAAATCTTTTTCCAAATTTTGCCAAATTTCCTACTGAGCAGGGAAAGGTGCAACGATGGGTGCTCAGCCTTCTGAGGGTCAGGGAGTAAAAATTGCTTATAAATCCTATGCTTAAGTCCCTCCACACGCTATGCACACTATGCGTCATTGAGTACACTATTAGAGTTGTCAACTAACCACACCTTTCGCATTATAACAAAGCTCTTTAAGCGGACGTGGCAAAATACTGCTGTGGGTAACTTTCATTTTCCCATTTTTGTCGACGCTGCCACTATTCCGCGGTTTATTCAGCGTTTGATTGTTTTATCACAAATATCGAAAAACTAGTTTTATGAGCTCTTTATATGCTTATAATAATACAATCTAAGCCAACAATGAATACGTAGGCCGTGTCAACAGCTGACTTCGATATTCGGATATGTTCCAAAAAAACAATTTGAATATTTATACGCTAAATCAGGAAAGGCCATTGCCATATCATGTGCCAGTTTAAAAATTTATTAATATTCGGACAGGTACTGCTGTAATAAAAGTGTAGATAAGAATAAGCATATATAGAACATTGTTACTTCCATTAGCTTGAAACTTGTGATGTTAGTATGCTATCACTGTGTTTGTGCACAATTAAGTATATTCAGGGAACCATAAGCAACCACTTACGCCCACCCATCGTAATTTTATAAATCCGTTGTATGTATAAAGACAGACATAGTTGTATGTATATTTCTTAATACATACATAAGTAATATGCAAAACATTCATATATACAGATATATACATCTTGATATATTAATATTTAAATGATCAATAACACAGGCGGCGAAAGGACACAGAGCGGTTTTGAAAAAAGTGTTGCTCACTCGAATGTAACAATTAAGAAGCTATGATTCAAACACTAACGATTATTTCAGGTAAAATAGCCTTTGGCATAATTAGACCCTATGGTGGTGCGATGATAGAAAATTTTTGGATGAGGTACCGTCGTCTCCTCAATGCATCGACAATCATATGTTGTTTTAAAAGGTACCGACGAAATTTACTATATACCGGAGAACAGAATTTATTATTAATATCATTACCCGTCGATCTGCTAGGTCGTCCAGTGGCTGTGGTTAGACGTAGAAAAATTGCTATTTTATGTGGATCGTAGCCAATATTCACGCCTCTCGTAGCATCAAAAGCTATTGCATTGGTTTAATTTGCATATTTTTTGTTTTAGTTAGCTTTTCTACATAATTATTTATTGCTTATTCACATTGTGATTTTGTATATGTATTTTTAGATTTATGTGTATATTTATTCGCTGCGTATATTTTTACCGCTTTATGTATATAACAGATTTACTAAACTTTCCGTAACCAATCTGACAAGATAACAACCCTTTACAAACACACAGAAGCAAACAAAGCCAGTTCAAAGCGGAGATACAGTAAACGATACAATCATGATTGCTGCAAAAACCACTTAAAAATACTTTCGGAGCCATACAATTTCAGTTATCGCTAAGTTACGATAACAAGCTAGTTTTAGATACAAAATAAACACAATCTTAACCTATATATAGTGTGGTATGCCTACATAAAACGCGACAAATGTTCAGTAAGTCACCAGGCATTGGTTTCTAGTACACAATCTAAAAGCAGGTGTTATGGTTTTCTTATGTGAACTAAGACATGATTTCACAAAATATATAGGTTTTTGTAATCGCAGCGACGGTTAACAATCAAAGAATTTCCCAATTCGAACATCATAACATGGCAGTTGTATAAGTCTGCCTGGATATTTCATCTGTTTTCTTGTTTTTCAAAGCCAGTATGGTGATCACGCATGCTCATAAAGCCTACGATTGCCCTTAAGGCTCGGACCCCCTTCGCGCGAAGCCACAACCTCTCCCACTGATAGTAGTCCAACCCGCATGGCAGCGCCTCAAGAGCCAAACCCATAGAGGCAGAAGACGCGATACCCCCACCCGCCGACCGTGTGACTCCCCTAGCACACCGAAGAAATATCCCCCGTCGAGGATCCTCCCGGGACCTTGGGTTTTCGAACATGTATGATGCTGATATGCTTTTTCATAATTTGTCATCTTAGCTACATATTATATAATATGGATACAATACTTTGGCAAACCAAACCCAGCAATAAAGCGAAAATATATATACCATTCGCACTTGCGGAATATTTCATAAAAAATTTTTGTTTCATAGCTCATATAAAGATAATACTGGCTCAGTTAATCCACATTGTATTATCACTTGGTATTTTTAAACTGCATTCATCGTTCATAACCAGTAATTACGATGTTATCAGCAGATATTTTAATTTAGTTTTGCCGTTAGTCTTTGCATACTGTTTATTAGAAAAAACAGAGTCAGTAAAATAGCGCATTAAACTAGAAAATAACCACAAAAAACCAAATGGTTTGACAGCAGCCAAGGTAACCAACGAACCAGAGGAAACTATGTACGACAATATGCTATTACATATGCTAATCAGTCATTAAAATCACATGCTAGCATTATAAAGTTTATCCACAAAAGTCCTTATCACCAAACAAACTTTAAAATTTACCAGTTTTACACTGAAATTCCTTTGAAATTTGTGCAAAGTGTAGCCCAGAATCAAGTAATATTTCAAACAAATTTGAGCACTTACGAATGGAAACCGTGACACGGTCCGTGATATAGCCATCATGCAGCATTCGTTGAAAATTATTTTAATAAGAAATGTGATATCAGCGTCAATTTCTAAAAATATAACGAAAATGAATCAGACAGCCAAACTTTTATCTGTTCATTGCGTCACCGTAGCTGCGGACAATGATACATGCTTATGATAAATGGCAGTGTAACTACGCACAGTTGCCCTGTAAATAATGTTTTAAGGCACCAGTAAAATAGCAACATATGAAACTTCATACAATGCATGAATTATTATTTTAAACTGAATTTTAGCTAACAGCTATCAATAAAAAATTGCGTTTAGTTTATAATTTGAGGCACGCCTGTATTGTATATAAGCCAATGCAATTTTTTTGATCATCACCAGTAAAAAAGTATACAACAAAACTCATATTTTATAATGTTTAGTGGCAACAACAAAGGAAAATGATGAATAAATTTTAACGCCGATGCTTATGGAAATTAACAATACAGTTAATCTATCATAACTGATATATTTTGCCTATATCAGCTGACGCCAGGTCAACGGTTTAATTCAATTAAGTTCAGTCCAGGTGGTTTCCTGCACTGTTCGTGTTCGTCACGTTCTCGACAGGCGTTGTCGCACTACTAGGCAACACCGCACTGCAGTAAACTAAGTATTGGCGCTTCTCTACCACGCCTCACTTTTTTCATTTTATTTGTTAAATAAACATTGTTTGTGGGTTTGCCCTCTGGCTCAATCAACACACGACCTTAGCTACCCTACAAATGTACATTAAACCACAATTTCATTCATTTCAACGGTAAACTGAGCCTACTATAAGTAATTTCATACCCGTGCCGCGAAAAATCATATTAAATGGAAACCAAATAAAAGTAAAGAACTGTTTTTCAATTATTCGCGTCTAATTTATTAATTCGAATAAATTGGTAAGTTATTCTCTACTTGCTGCTTTTACATTCAGTAAGAAACCAGTCCAATTTCTGCATAATCGACCAAGCCATAACTCTTTTCCTTCAAAGCATGCATATTATAAATAAAAATAAAATGAAGCTACCTGAAAAAACCAGAGAAGTATCGGTTAAAAGGCAGTATAACCAATATTAATACAAGTCTCAAAAAGTAAACAAAGCAGCAGAATAAAAAATCGCACAAGGCAATTATAGCTAGTTAACAACTAAAGCAATATAGCTGAGGATAAATTATTGGCAAAGTGGAAATACTCAACACCAAACCGTAGGTATAGACGCTTCTACATTCCAAAGGAGCCGGCAAGAAACCCCTAGATCATTGAAATATGTAATTCGGTATCAGAGTTAAATAACTCTTTCCTAACCTTATATTTTGAGCTTTTATTTGTTGTTGCGCTGTAGTAAATAATTTCAGTGGCAATACAAAACATTTACAGCTGCTCAGCAAGTGTTTAAACAAAGTTTTAGAATTTTGTGAACTTCGATTACCTACTGGTAGTTGAGCGATTTAGCAAACGCGCTAATTAATAGTGTTGGTAATTAATTGCTACAGCAGGAAATGGCACAAATTTCTCAAGTGTTTTTATGCATAACGTAATTCGAATAGTAGAGCATTTTTCTAAATATGGAATTCTATTTCCGTTTAGTTTCATGGTACCGAAAAGCTGAAAAACTGTTTCATTAAAATGTGGATGGATATAAAACTAATATTTTATGATCCATGAATTTGCTAAAATTATAATACAACAATCTGTTTGTTTAATATCGTCATACAAAAATATTTGTAGTTTTTATAGTTATAGTATATTTATAGTAAAAGTTAACAGCGACTAAGACCCGCACGACGACGTTTTTGGCAAATGACCCATTGGTCACGAATGATCTTGATCAATCGTCCTGGAGGCTTGGTCATGGTAACGACGAACTCGTTTTCTTTCGTGCACGTAACTTCAAGCCAAAATAGACCATTGATGCCTGTCCAGCAACCGTGTTTTTCATTAAGTTTCTCCGGACAAAGAACAATTAAGTCCATGCAACGATTTTCATTTTTCGAGTCGTCGTAATTGCTGATGTCCTGATTTGGGTTTTCACGCACTCCAGCTGTCTGGCGCTTTATACGCTGTTTTAGCTCGGCATGCTCTGAAAGTAATATTCGGCTTGTACGTGAAGATTATGCGTTTGGCAAATAATTCGGAAATTCAAATATTATGAACCTTTTCCTAAATATAGTCGAGGAGATTAAGCAAAATTAAGCATGATAGCTCAAGCCACCAAAAGCATATCAGGCAAAAGCTTTTTATTATAAGCAATTTAAAAAACAAATTCTATTCAAATGAAGCTTTTTATCACCACATACAGTTCATATCTGTCCGAAGGTGAGTCCGATTAGAGGTAGATGCTGGTGAATGGTGATTGTGCAAGGCGGAGTTGGATTGGTAGGCGATTATTTTCGCAGTTTCCCCAATTTTTCTTCATAATTTTCTCCTTTTCCCAATTTCTGTGCAATTTTATTAATTTGCCTCATAATTGCCCAATTTTTTCAGGAGAGGGGTGGGTTAGTCTTTCAGGAGATTCGACGGAAAAACAAAGCATAAAAATGACTTAGGGTACTACCCCATTACTCGCGAATGCATACCTGTGGTACAGTTGTAATATAAATCATATGTATAGTAAATTCGGGTAAATCCGTCACTAGGGTATTGCCGTCATTCCAAGCCTAAACCGTTAACCCCGTACTCTGTTGTTAAAATTGGCCTCAAGATAGATCATCGTATTCGTGACGCCATTTCCTTTGCACTCATATTTGTTTCGTCTAGCTCAGTTTTTTGTTGTTTAACAACAGCCAGTTGTTTTTATGGGGGGACGGACAGTTTGGTCCCGGACATTTTGGTCCCGGACAGTTTGGTCCCGGACATTTTGGTCCCGGACATTTTGGTCCCGGACATTTTGGTCCCCGGACATTTTGATCCCGGATATTTTGGTTCCGGCCATTTTGGTCCCAGGAAACTTTCCTCCAGTAAAGTGCATTCTGCTAAACAGCAGATCACCATTATATATTCCAGCAGCCGTTATAAAAATACGTTTTATACATTTCAGTAGCAAGCAAGACTTAGTTATTGCAATCACGTGCCTACATGTTAAGACAAGATCGAATAGAATGCGTTATCCAATCAGAGTTGGTATTTGTATCCGCCTTATATTACAGACCGCCAAGCCAAATTATCACATTATATATGACTAATGTCACACACAGTTTTCATCAAAAATTACATAGCTAGGAGTGCGGGAAAGCAATGGCTGTAAAACGTATTAGTGATAGGCGATGACGGATGTACCTCTATTCTTCATGTTATAAAGGTTTGCCGCATATTCGAGTAAGTTCTCGCCTCGCATTGCTAAATGTCATTTTCGAGTTTCCACTAGCACTTCGAAATTGTTTAAGATATTCGATATTAAATAGCTGTGTTTGCGTTATTTTACAGTATATAATGTACAACCTGAAAAGGCTCTGGAACAAATGGTTAGACATCAATAATTTTTATACGTTTACTCGGACAGCCATTGTCTGTACCTTTGCTGCTGTATCACAAGAAGACCAAACCAGACTAGCGCAACTTTTTGATCTATGTAATCGCCAAAAAACCAGTAAGCAAAAATTTTGTACCATTTAGCGCCTTCAGGTCATATCATATTTAAGTATATAATATGTTAATTACTAAACTAATATTTGTCAATAGTATACTTCAAAGCCGATGGTCGCCTAACACTAAACATGAAGCATTGTTATACTTATGGTCTGCCTAGGTTCAGGGTTATTCGCTTTAGCCGTTGCATTATGCATTGTGTGAAACCTTCATATACAAATCAAGCAAACTTTTTAATGAATGCTGCAACAGCATTTGCAAAAAATAATCCGTATCGTAGTAAGAGAAGGTTTTTTGCCATTAATCGTCCATTGGCTGTCAGCCTGCTGATGAGCAGTCGGCAGGACGTTGGGTGAACCGTTTGACTTCAAAGCACAAGAATAACACCTCCAAAACATGGAATTTTGTATACACGTTCCGCTATGGCGCTGAAACATGCGCAATTACTGCCATGCAGCTTCACTGCAACAAAATCAAACTTTACAACGCTAGAACGACTTATACCATTCGTACGCTATTCCAGAAAACATCGGATTACAGCAACCTTTCGCTTACGATAACTCACAAAAGAATACGAATACCGCGCCAAAGATTTACTATGACGAATGTCTGGAATGTTGTTAATTAAAGGACTCGCTGGAAACAGGAAGCCAGATGTCAAACCGTGAGAGTTGAGTCCTGGCTTGATGGACAAACAAATTAACCACTTATATATAATCATTGTGTACAATTATTGCGCGAAACGTTTTATTCTATATTGTAATATTTTTAAGAAATCGGTATTTGCGTCATTGTTGCCATTATGTGCAATAAGTGGGTGTCAAGGCATTTAATATATTGGTGTGATAATTATTAAGGTAAGCCAGGCAAGGATGAACCGTAATGATTGCCATAGGTAATATCGACATTTATCAATTGTTTTCAATTTATCGTCAGGCTTTGCATCGTTTAATATTTCTACCCAAAACAAGCATCTGGCTTACTTTTTAGGCAATTTTAGGCGAAATTGGGTTCTTTAGGAGACTATAGATTTAAACTCGGTAAATTTACTTGCCAAAAAATTTCCGCAAAATTATATTAGGGCCATTTTGGCAACAAAATTTTTGATATCTCAGCTCGACGTCTTTGATGTTAACCCAAGGTGTTTCCCACGTACTCAGATCGCATATTAAATGTTCATATTGCAGTCATGCACATATATGGTCCAAACTGTACAAATATTATATAATTTGTATTTGCAGCACGTATATAAAACCTAAATGACCAGGTAAATTGACATTTCCAGACGCTACTGGTATAGTAGCCATTAAAGCGATACCGAATTGGACGGCTAATAAAACTGATAGAGTTTGGGCGTTCCAAAAATAGTATTAAATTTATAACAGTAATTCCCAGTTCAATTGTATAGAATCAGTCAGCACCAATGGACAAGAGTAGTATTAACACGACTGTAGAAATGTGTTATCTTTGCCTAATCTATCTTCTTTTAGTTTTTGGTTTTGTTATGCGTGAGATTATTGTACTGTGATCGTTTCTGGTTTTGTGGCGTGATGAATTAAAGACTAGGACATAAACTGTGGTATGGCTCTCAAAAGACGGCCAAACGCTCCCTAACCACGCACGGTACGCGGCATAAAAATTGGTTTGTAAGTTTTTTAATAATGTGCAACACCGTTTTCTGTACATCGTGAATTTAACTATCGAAAATACCCAGAATGATATGAATGTTGTTTACGTGGAACAAACGGAAGACCTCAAAACCAAAAATCAGTCACTTGCATGTGCAGATGAGTGCCTGAAAATCAAGCATAAAATTCATGCTTGTTATGATTAAGTATGAACATTTGATTTAAATATCATTCGATAATGATTTTCTTAAAAAGCTTGAGCAACGAATCAATTGATAACATTTTATGCTATTAGTGCTTATGTAAGCGACTGAAAGCACGTCAATATCAGAGCATGCAGAAGTTGCGGTGTCTCGGTTGGAATTTTTCTTTAAATCGGCAATATTTAAGCATTTTTATAGTCTGAGCTAAACTGGTCCTCTAATTAAAACAAAAACAACTGTGGCAATTCCGATGGACTGCAAGTATCAAGTAAAAATGGTGCCCTTCAAATCGCAACGGTTTGTCTGGGGGCTACAACCAAATGAGACACACCGTAATTTGGCACTAAAAACTACTGCAAGAAACAAAGTTGATAATTTTGAATCTTTCCTTCAATAATTCGTAAGGATGCATATCTGTTATATAGCTTTTGGTTGTAGAATTTTTACCATGTATGGAAAGTGCTGATAAACTTTGCATGATATTTTAAAAATCAATATAAAATCAGTATAATAATTCACTGGGTGTGCCTATAAACTTTGGGTTTTGACCGTACGGACATTGCCTTGTTGCACATCGCTGTATTTCGGAAATGAGACCGGTTTTATTTATTGCAGTGGTTGAATATTTAAGAGCAAGCGAAGGAGTATCGCTAATTCACTGGAATAGGGATTGTATCAAACGCAGAAAATCGAATGACGTCAACTTCCGCCTGCTTTCAGTAGTAACAGTACTTAGACTCCAATACTCAAACATAGATTTCTAAGCTCGTAGACTACATCACACACTAAGGCAATTAACTATAGTCATTTTTCGTCTGGAAAATCTAGTGAAAATCACACATTTTTGAGTTAAATTGGGTAAGTACCCCCGGTCTGACCCTCGGGACACTTGTTGATTCAACAAAAATTCGATAACGGTTCGATAATTCCTGGAACCACAAATGCGACGACTGTTCAGAAGGTTAAATGTGAAGCGTTGTCTGAAATATATTCTTGTGCTTCTGAGAAAATTTACCGCTCTATCGCTGCATCCGGAGGCACTTATCCGCGCGGCCTGGCTGTTTGTCCAACCAATTATGAGAGCTCACAAAAACTATGGTGAAGCCCGCACGCGCTTGCAATCGTTACCTTTTGACTGACGTTTTAGTCCAACCTCAGGGGCGTGGCACAGTGGGATAACTCAAAATGAGGAGAGCTGTTAGGGAAAATTGTGGTTACCAAAATGGAAACAACCAAATTTTTTTATTTTTCTTGAAAAGTGGGGCCGCCGCACCACCTGTCTACATTTGAGGGTATCTGCCTCAAAGCGCTACTTATATACTGACGCTGAGCAACGTTATTTACACATTTGGCATGGTAATGATCTATACATAATTGAAACAGTCAAGCGTAGCGAGAGAAGTTTCCAATCGATTGATTGATCCAAAAAATATTTTTCCTTCTGTAGCACGGTAGGGTCAAGTAAAGTTTTGGGGTTTAATTCTTGTCAAAAGCATCATATCGAAAGAAGAATCCTTTTTACATTTTTCTTCAGAGCTGCCATTTTAGAGCTATGACCTCATAGTTTAGCAATATCCATAATATTCTTTTAATATTTACAAAACGCTTGGAGTTAATGGCAGGTTTGTTGGTTATTAAATCGTTAATAAAGAGTTTACATTTTGTTGAGCCATATTAAGCATAACGTCACAGAACTGAAAATGCTAAATTTTGGACAAAAAATAGACAAATTTTGTTATTTGTTCAGTTTAGTTGAATGGGATTATGGGCTTCGGGGTTCCTAGACACGATAAAAATACTTCTATTTATCGTGTTTATTTATTGGGTCTGCAATTGAATGTTATAAATATATTTTTATGCAGCAAATCTGTAAAATAGAATTCAACAACTACAAGGACACTCATTTCAATTGCAATTTTTGCCTACATCTTCGGAATTATAATTGGGAATATACGTGCCATATTGGATACGAATGAAAGACCAAGGGAAGACTTAAAGGCTTTTCTTTGTTCAAAATGGTCGCAAGGTGCTAGACTACGGTGGTTTTTGTTGTAACACCTGTGCAAGAAACACGAAATAGATTCAAATAGCTGACATAGCCATAAAGATACCACTTCGATTTTATAACTTCAGTTTAAACATTAGCTGTCAAATTTCAAAAAGCCCCGCCTCCTCAGGGAGTATAAAATAAGCAAACCTGGTACAATAACTTTGAGCATGTAAGTTGGCAGTCCATCGCAGATTTCGACGGCAGCAGGACCTCCAAGTGCTTCCGTCATTTCTTCCGTCAGCGGATCATGAACAAGTTCCAACGGCATCGCTTTATTGTCGCTTCTCTAGAACGGTAAGCATTAAGCTAAGCACAGAGCACATATACGCAGGACAATTACATTATGCGTTTTTCATGCCACAGTGATCTACTTAAATTTTCATAGTGAAAAGTTAATAACAAAAAATGGTGTATTTTGTGCAAAGTGAACACTTCCTTTATATAGTTATCACCTTTGCCGAAAGCTCGAGTTCCATTAATCTTAATATGGCTGCACGTTGGCTATTCCGTATTATTATTTATAACATAGCTTATACAGTTGAAAGCGTGGATCGAAATACGTTAACGCACGTTTAGCTAAATTAGCTGTATTACAAGTCAGTTGTAATACAGCTAGACATGCGTTTAGAGATCTCTACGCACGATTGTGTTATTTAACTAGTTCAAACTCGTGCTAACGCACTCATCTGAACTCGCCACAACCGTGCGTACAAATCACATAAAGCATGATGGCTGTGCTATAACTATTACTTGGACAATTGATTTTGTACATATTTTGAATGGAGCGAACAGCATTAAAAATATAAAATAATAAAAATTGGACAATAAAGTCTAGCCTGTTACAAACAACGATGTGAAAATGCTTTGGCTGTATAAAAAGTTCTTACAAGAGTTATACGTAGAAACGTTCTGGAAATACAGGTAATTGACACAAACAGAGCATAGCAAACGGAGTTTCATCAAATAGAGTCTAATTTGGGCAAAAATCCTTTTCTCCCTTCTGTTTGTCGCATAGCTCTTCACTGGATCGATGGATTTTAGCGATTTTTTTATTTGACACGTCATGAAATGTAGTTTTGCACTTACCTTTGTATTTACGAATCTCTCACGATTTTCCACCTGCATTGTCACAAAACCAACAAGAACTGGATACGTTTTGATTTTTTTCATTTTGGTATCAGTTAACGTTTTAGGTTATAACCAGGGCCGTATCTGGGGTGGGCAGCGTAGGTCATCGGAGAGCCCGAACTGCGTCGCAAGCAAGAAAATAAAATTCAGAATTTAAAAACTTAAAATTATTTGTCACCTTAAGCAACAATTCCTTTCACAACGGATATTTAATTGGTGGCGAAAATTTGGAATGGCAGAATGCAAAATTTTAAAATGCAAAATTTAGTAGCGCGCTCAAAAATTTTTGAGCTTAAGATAATTTATTTAGTACAGGGGCTGAAAAACCATTGAGTAGAAGGCGCAAAATTCTTTTCTTGCCCCTGGGTGCCGAATAGCCTCGCTACGCCACTGGTTATAACTCTTGGCAGTGGTGTCGGATCGACAATTAAAGAAACCATGTGGAGTTCATTAATCCAGTGCTGCCAGTATGCTGTTACTCATTTTTTGCTTTAGAATTTGGAGCAGCAGTAGATAACAACGCTTTCCCCAAAATTTTTACAAAGATTTTTGCGTGTCGGGAGTAAACGCTATGATTATACGGTTATTTCTCGCGTCACAAACGTTAGGCTCATTGTTTCAACCACAAATATTGCGAGTTCTTAATTCTACAAGACGGTGCAGGAGGAAATTTTTGTAAATTTTGACACCAAAATAGCATAATTTTGTCACTTTTTCAACATGATATAGGTAGATTATTAGAATGTGTCTATAGGTGTTCATGGTTCCTGAATACGATAATAACAATTGTATTTTCGTGTTTTGTATAAAAAATGCTAAGTTTTGGGGTCGCACAACGTAAAAATCACTATGGAAATTATGATCTTTCAAAAAATTTGTCATTTATACACTTCAAAAGTTTCTGCCAAAACTGATCATTAGAGAAAAAACATAGAGTTCCTCGGTTTTGATATACGATTAAAATGACAGCAGCGTTGCCGTTGTATAATTGCTATCGCGAGACTTTAAATGAGATCAATGACCTGAATTTAGAATGACGAAACGGTGATTAAGGGAGCGCCACACCGCTGCATTTACCCTCGCTTAGCGAGTTACAAGAAATATATAAGATGTATGTTATAGCATGTTTCATGTAAATTTTCTAAAACTAGGCATTTCATACATTTCATAGGATGCGTTTGGTCTATATATGATTTGCGAATTCTTTGTTGCGTGCATAGGTACAATTCGTCGTAAAGGTTTATTCGTT
>JASANE010006581.1:0-17450 GCA_030248225.1 Trileptium ribeirensis | reverse complement strand
TTGGTTCGGTTCATCTGCAAAGAGTGAGACAATAGTGATCTCGTATAGAAATGTCTCCATGGAGGATGGCATATTTCTCCACGGAGGATGGTATTGGATTTGATAACCCCATTATGTCCATTAGGTCCTTCAACGACGAAGTTTCCAAAGAAATATTATATATTTGATAGATATATATATTTCGGAAATGAAATTTACAATTGAATTCTGAGTGTAGTGAGTGAAACGAAAAATTCTTATTAGCCGCCACAGTGATGAAATTTGAAATCCGTTATTGGAATTTAGGTTGGTAAGTATATATAACTCTACTTTGGCTGATCGGATTGATTCGTGCGATAGTTCGTTTGAAAGCATAGAATCTCCTTTAGTTTTCTATGCCAACATCTTCTTTCGAAAAAAACCGGGCCAGTGATGCCTAAAAATCACATTAATTATTGTAGCAGAGTAAATCAGCCTCTGAAAGAGGATCCAAAATATACGAATGTGGCCATATTCCAACAACCACTCAAGTTATATGGTTGTTTTTGGTCTCATTTTGTAGAGCAATTCATCTTCTAGGTCGCAAGTGTTTTGCTATTGTAACTATTTACGCTGCCGGTTTTTCAATTGACCTGTTGGACTCACAATACGCGAAAATGATAGTATCTCGGCAACATCTTGAGCTATATTGGTGTATTTGGTCTCATTTTGTGATTTACCATCTTGTACTTGGACAAATAGAGTACAATCATGGGGTATATCTTTTCAATTACTAAAGCAACACGGATGATATTTGGTGGATTATAGCTGTATACATCTCTACATATTTAACAGTAAGAATTCACAGTCTTAGTGATAAGACAAACTACTAGTTAGATAGAGCCTAACGACACCATTCCTCCATTAGCCTCTTGACGAGTTAAGTCAAATGGTGGTAAAATCAATTCAATCTGCTCCTGAGTTGAGGATTTATTTTCATTTATGTAAATGCTTAAGCGATTGTCTAAGACTGGGTCATTAACCCATTAGCCGATTGAACTGATTCTACAACCCGTCAATGCGCTTCGAATACTATATAAAATTGTACATTTATCGAGAAAAAATTTCTTCGAAAATTTTGTTCACCAAGGGGGCCATGTTAATTTCAGCCAATGTAACTTTTAGTGGCGGAAATGAAATGCATGCTAGGCAGTTCTCGATATACTAAGCCTTAGTCTTAGCCTAAGCTAAGGTTTCTATATGAGCCATGTACTAAGCCTAAGCCTAAGTCGGTGGGCTTCCGCCCCCCGAACCCCCCGCTCTAAGCTGTTCTTTTTTCTAACGTTATAACATCCGACCCCTAAAGGTGACATAGGCCCTAATTTCAAACCTAAAAAACAATTGTCATAAAAAGATCGAAGTAGACATTTTCTGAACCAGTTCGTCGAGCTGAGTCAAATGGTACTAAAATTACTGCTGTATTTTCAAATTGACCGATTTCAGGCGGCGGGGTTACCGAAAAGACTTATTTTCGTGTCGTTGTAAAGTGAACCTTTTTGGATGTTAGATGCTTATTAGCCGTCGACCAGCCGTAGCGTCGTCTGAAAGCCGTTGTCTAAAATTTTACCTGCCGGACCGGCTCCTGTCCAACATTATTATATTGAATTTTAATAATTTCTCATTAAATGTTTAAAATACAGCGTTTTATTTATAAAAGCTAATTTTTATAAGGGGGTTTTGTTCCGTCTCTAGTGTATTGCTTACTTCAACAGTAAAGATTGGTTACTCGCCAGCTTCATTTCGACAAATCCGTTATAATTGGAAGAACCCTTAGTGTCACCATACACATATTGGTAGCACAACAGTTAGCGAACCGGTGTTCTGTTCGGCATCATAGTGAGCGAGAAATTTAGACCGTGGCTCACTAACAGTCTGTAGAAACTGGATGACAGCATTTTTTATAATATTGCTGTTATCTTGTGTAAACCCATTGGAAAATCATGTTTCAGACAGATTAAAGCTCTGAATATTGGCGATTATTAATTCATAATTAACATTTTATAGAGTTTTAATACCTGCCTTTACCACACGTCTCTTGTTAACAAAGTTGAAAAGACTAATTAGAATAAAATTAATGTTGAGCTGTTCATGGTTAGTTCTGGTCTAAACAGTTTTATCGTACACAGTCCGTTTATACAATTTATACGCTTGGAAATTTCTTGAATTTTTGCAAGTTTATCAAAGTCTACCTTTCACCGCTAATAAATGCATAATATAACTTGGATACCTTATTTTATTGCAGTTGAGTTACACTTTTCGAGCAGTAACTTATTGATGACAGACATCATTTAATATAGATTTGATTATCCTTCGATTAAGTTGAGGCATAATAGATCCTATAAGTATAAAGGCCCGTTTAACATGGAAGCGATCACTATGTGTAGTATAGAAATTAGTTTTTCTATTAAATGAAATACTGAGTTTTGCTGCGGCCAGATTCTCTTGTTCTTAAAATCAAACATTATGATATTCGCATGAGATCATATCCACATTCAAGGTAAAGTATCCTAATCATACCACGAAAAACATTTACAGCTTGCGGCCTCTTTTGGTTGAAAAGTATGTGGGGGGCGTAACCCTTTCTCTTTTGCTGCGCTCCTCTCTACATGTGCTACCAATTTGTGTCAGTGGTGATATTAGCCACTTACGTAAACAATAATGGCAAAATTAGAACAAAAAATAGAAAAATTTGAACACAGTTTCATTAAGTTTATTACTTAGCTTGTGGTTGAAAAATTTATATTATAATATGAATTTGGAAAATTTTTAATATAGCATAATGGCTAAGCATAATCAAGTCTACTCTAACGCTCTTTTATTAAACAAAATATAGTTAGAAAGAGGATAGATATGAAGCAAAACATTTTGTCGTTCACAAATTGTTTGTTATCTACGGATTTTGGAACAAATTCCATGCATAATAATGATATGGCAAGATTGGCGGATCCAGCACTAGGGCAGCGGGGCATATGCTTTCCTGCCGCTTCCGTCAGAGTACAGACATACAACACGATTGTCCAATGCATCGAAGAAAATTAAAAAAGTACTTGGTTAGTAGTCGAAAAAATTTCAGCAACAGACTACTTACTCCCCTGTACGGAAAAATTTTTTACAAAACCGCCTACAAAGACATTTTTGGATGCGCCAATGCAATGGAAATTAAGCGTTTTTTTTCTATTTAATGTCATAGCTATAACGTTTTGTTTTCACACCATTGGAATGACTGAACCGACTTGACTTGAAGTTCACATAATTAGAATTTAGCGGTAAATTGGAAGGAAATATTCAGAACTTAGCGGACGATGTCGCTATTAATGCAAGTAGTTAATTTCCTTGTCGAAAGGGATGGTGAAATATTTGTCTCAAACCCACCACAAAGTTTTGCTATTACCTTATGTAGCTTTACGAAATGGAAAACTAGTATAAACAATGCATAACAGTTCTGTGCAATTAGGCTTGCTTGACCGGTAATAAGCTATGTTGTTGTTATTGTTAAAGTAACGCCTAATGTAGATCATGATTTCATTCTGAAGGTTGTCAAACATTTACTCCAAAAGTATAGACATTATGCGAAACTGAGCAAATTTTTACAGCGCCGTCGCGAGCTCTTCAAAAGTTGAGTGGGGCGGAAAAAATGTGGAGGAGCTCGCCAGCTATCATTTTATTATAACCCCATCAGCTAATTATTTCACGTTTGTCACCAAAAAGTGGAGGACATCCACTCTCGCTTTACGATGCCCCTGTTTCAGCCCATCCTAAACAACTTAAACAAGCAGCAAGTTTGTTTGAACTGCACACAAATACCTGCAACTTTATATACCAAAAACTGGAGAGTTTATTAGCAAATTACATTCTTGTAATAGGAGAGTCAGCGTAACGAGTTTGGTCCCAGGCGTTAATGTCATCATAGCGAGCTTGAAACTTACGCGATGGCTTACCGATTATAGGCATAACTATATATTATATACTATTACTATATACAACTCATTATACTAGCATTATATATTCAGCGCTTTATACCAACTTGCAACAGATGAAGACTTACGTTCTTATAAATAATCGTTTTCGTTAGTTTGTTGTGCACATTTATCAATGTCAATGCTCGAACTGCTGAGTTACCTTTCTATACCTACCTGCATGTTTGCTGTTTGCATACTCTATCACTGTTATAAATTATAGTTTTAAACTGTTAACATATTTCATTTTTGTACGATCCATTAATTTTATTACTGCAGTTTAAAGTTTTAAGTAGTATATGCTATAAATGACGTTGTATGCAGCATTTTTGTACGTGTACGGTGTGCAATTTTTATTTTATAGCGAAGCTTCAGTTTACCGCAAACATGTAGGCTGAATTGTTGTAGTAGCAATAGTATATCGTTTATTACCAACCATTGGATGTTGCAGCTCGAAGGGTTTTGCTTCCGGAGTTAAGCTTAACATAAAGTTTTACGTTATGAGCATACAATTTCCAATGTACGTTATTTAACTTTACAACAAGGTCATTGATATATGGAACAAAGTAGCACCAAGAACACTCCCCTGAGGAACGCCTGACATTACTTTCCGTTCCTCAAAAAAGCAATGATTAACCTTTACGTAGAATTTGCGGTCAGCTAGGTAAGCTCGAATCCATTCTAGTAGTTGATATCTTATGGCATATTTAGATAGCTTTACAAGTAACTTTTTGTGCTGAACCGTATCAAAAGCTTTTGCAAAATCAAGGTAAACCAGATCGACGTAGTTCCCTTCATCTACTGTAGTGCACCAATCTTTCATCTACTGAAGGAATTGAGTACAGGTTGACTTGTTTGAAACAAAACCATGTTGATTAGGAGTTGTAATGTTATGCTGAGCAAGAAAGGATATGATATGGTCATTTACGGCATATTCCATGATTTTTCAGCAATTGGATATCATTGATATTGGGCGATAATTGAGGGGATTCGACGAATCTTTTTTTGTATGCTGGCACTACGTCTGCTATAAGCCACTGTTTTAACAAAATAGCAGTGATAAATGATTGTTCGAAAAGATGTGCTAGCGGATAGCAAAGTGAGTTTTTCAGACCTTTTAATAGGAATGCAGGTAATCCATCTGCAGAATGAGTTAGTTTAGAATTCAGCTTACTCATGTACTTGTGTACTGTTTGTGGCGAAAAGGCAACCCAGGTGATAGGTTGCTCGGCGGCTGTTATGTCAATAATTACAGACAAATTGTTGTTATCTACAGTAAATACAGAAGAAAAAGCATCAGCGATAATATTAGGACATATTTGATCGTCTGAGGATAACGAGCCATCGGGGCACTTTATCGCACTATTGCTGTTCTTTGCTGAAAGCCGGCTATTTACGTATCGAAACAAGGTTTTAAAATCTCCGGTTTCGATAATGTTACGTTCTCGCTTTTTTTGAATTGTAAAATAGCAGCAGAGCATTGTTTGGAAAACCGTTATATTCATTAAAATTTCCAGACAGTTTTGCTGAGTGCCACAATTGATATAAAGAGGATATTTAGCAGATTGCTTGGTTGTTACAATCTGTTTCTTTGGAACGAAAGGCTCACATCCGAAATATACAATAAAGAAAAAGTTTAAACTTGTCATTAACTGAAACCACTCAATTCAAGGGTCTATCCCAGCCAATACAGAAAATAAACTGCTCAAAAGCTGAAAAGTTCGTTTTTGCGAAATTGAAAACGTCATAAAGAGTCCTCTTCCGTTTCTAAAAAACTTTCTGAAACTGCAAAGTTTATAGATAAATGATCAGAGTCTGAAAGTGGTTCGTCAGCGCTCACATCAAACACGTTAAGCACAAATTAGTCATTATAAGATCAAGTGTATTTAGACCGCCAGTACTAAACAAAACTATCTGTGTTAGAACCGACATTTGTAACTAGTTGATAAAACTATCGTAGTCCTTTGCGGACCGATATGTGAAAGATTCCCAATTTATCATCGGATAGTTAAAGTCACCTATCCAGGTGACAGGCCATGGGACATCGCTGTAAATTTGTATAAATTCAAAAAGTAGCTCAGATGCGATTATGTTGTAATTTAGAGGTCGGTATGCGCATAACAGGCGATGCTTTGTAGGAATATGTAAATATATGCCAATCATTTGTAGTCCGTTGAACCGGGGATCGATAATTGAGACTGGCGAAAATGTAAGGTTTTTATTAATAAAGAAAGCGATCCCGCCACCTCGGCTGTCTTTTCGATCCTTACGATAAATATGGTAGGTTGGACAATCGAAAAGTGAGCTCTGAATATCGCTGTGTAGCCAAGTTTCTATAATAGCTACAAAGGAACATGAGTTAGAATTCAGAATATATTCTAAGGCCGTGTTGTTTCAATTGTGTACATTTAAATTATACATTTAGTTTTGTTTGAATTTTGAGTTTGTTTTAGTATAAGCGCGAGCTTAATATTTGTTTTTATAAAGCTGCTACATAAATAATAGTAGTATGTCAAAAATACGTACTGTGTAAACAAGAACTACGTGCTTGTAATTACTAAATATGCTATTTATCAATGCTTCTCATGATATTTAAGAGCACAACTTTTTTCCGGAAAATCAGAGAACGGCGCTGGCTCTATTTTTGAAAACAGCGCCAAATTTTCTGCAAAAGTAGACACTCAGCCCAATTTGAACAGTATTTTGCTCTCAAATATTTTGTTAAGCTTAGTGGACTTCACCTTATTAATTCGTATCTCCTTAACAAATTGTATAGACATTCTGGATAAAACATGGTCTCCGTGCTACCTAGGGGATATAGATCTAATTGAACGCGTTCAGCGTTATTTTACGCGCCGTCTTTATGAACGAAACAACTGGGTGTATGCACCATACTCAGAGAGACTACAAAAATAAAGCCTTGAGCCATTAGAACTACGCCGCTTACACTTTGATCTCATTATGGTTTATAAATGCTTGTATAAAAATGTTAATGCTTGTCAACATTTATTTACCCTTTCTAATGTTGTGCATACCAGAGGTCATTCAAAAAAACTGGTAAAAAAGAAATTTAAAACCAATATTCTGAAACACTCGTTTTCTGTTCGCGTTATCGATGCATGGAATTCACTACCTGAGTATGTTGATGGTAAACCATTCATACAATCGTCATGCCTTAATACATTTAAATCGTTATTAAAAAAAGTCAACCTAGACCATTTTTTACATTACGACAGAAACCTTTAATCAGATATAAGAGGATTAAACCCTATCTGATTTATTTTTATTTAATTACTGTATGCTATATGTGTACATTCTCTAAATAAAATCTTGTTGTTGTTGTTAAATAAAACATAAATGTGGAAGCTAATTATATTACCGAACTTTTAAAATCAAGCTATCTAGAGTATGGAAGCGATTTTAGATGCATCTAAGGAAATGTGAGTTACATGGAACCCTCGTTGCAAACGGCGGTTTGAAACACATTTCATGCTTACTATATTGCGAAGACATTTTGTCCCAAACTTTCAAATTCAAAATTTATTCAGTTCCTATGGTACATACGATACTTTACATTTACTGCAATGTTCTGCTAAACTTGTTAGACTTTGTCTGTTATATTCTCACTACGAAATTGCATAAGTATCGAGTTCACTATAATGTCCTTATTAACGTCAGAGGCAACATCTGTTACGCTGATTGGCATTCTATTAGTGTGTGTTACTACGCGTTAATAAACATTTTTGTTTGTTCGTTGGCTTAGAATTTTATTTATTACAATTTACAAATCTAAAGTTACATGGTTCTCACCATAAGCCGGAAATATCTATGTTCTTAAGCAAAGTCAGGCGACCCACACACACTAGGACACATTTTGTAACAAGATATTATTCTTTTGTCGATTACGATTTAACCAAATAACCCTAAACATTGTAAACAAGTGATATCGCAAACTGTTTAAAAGTAGCAGGGACAGCGAGAAGCGATCATGAGCAATTTAAAATATTTAGAAGATATATGGACCAGCGGTAAAGTAGATAATTTTAAATTTAACAAGGCTTCCATGTTCACTATTTTCCTTTTCGAAGAAACTGTACAAGTAAATTTGTTTTAGGCATTTTTGTCGTACAATCCAAATGTTTTGCCTCGCCCGCGTTGAGCTTGTGTACTGAGATTGCCCGAATAATGCCTCCTCCTTAATCATTTGAAACCAGTTATAAAATCCATAAAAACTAAGTATAGGGCTCTATAACTTGTAATAGAATTATAGTGTAACAAACACGTGATGTTGTGTTTAGTTAATCATAACGCCACAAACCTTTATATATTATAAAAGTCACAAACCCAAACCTTATTTCGGTTGTAACAATATCGAAATTTTCGTTTTTGGCACATATAATCGTTACAAACAGAACGTTATATGGTTAAAAAGCGACAGCGACTTATGCGGCGTTCACCTAAAATTATAACCCACTGCTTGGAACTTTTATCCTCCTGTAATTGTGACCCTACCACATAGACAGTCAAAATCACACTCCGTAAATCAATTCCTGAGAGTATACCACACGCCAGTACCTTCTACAGTTTTTGTTCGCGGTGTCGCACATACCCTTAGCTACCATTTTTTCGCGATTTAACAGTAACTTACAGAGTCCGTGGCTTATTCCATTATGTTGTTAGTTTTTTGAAAATTTCTATATTTGTATCTATAAAACATGCACTTTGTCAAGGTGGTATGGAGGATACTGTTAATACGAATACAAAAGAAAACACGGAAATGACAACGCCCCTAGCTAAATACCTTTAAAAATTTTATGAAAAACATGGTAGTGTTTAAGATACTCTGGTCTCGAGACTTGTCTAACACTGTGCGGGTACATAGGTTCTAAACGTTGGGGACATTATCAGGTGTACGTCGCATAAAGCATAAGAATCGCCTAAGACTTATTATAAGGTCTTAAGCGTAGGATAAGGCTTAGGCTTAATCTTATCACAACGGCATTTCATCTATTTCACTTACGCTTCTATAACCGTTGCATTGTCTGTTTTTTCAACAATAATGCTTTTAATTATTTTGTAATTATGTGTATTCGGAATTTAACTATTGGCGGCACGACCATTGTTAGCCTTCTTTCTTCACACGGCGTTTCACAACGTTGTTTCAATTCGTTTGAGAACTAATCGATAATGTGACAACCTAATTGTGCAAAAATTAGAAGGATTAGGTTTCAAAATGTTAGTTGCACGTATTTGCAAAAAACTATTCCCCGATTACAACGCAGTTTTAAATATGGCTAATTTTATTAGAAAAAACTATTTAAACAACTGCCGCCCTGGCAATAAATTATCAATTTAGAACAAAATAGGAACTCATTTAAAACATGAACAGAATGCTAAAATTATAAACGAATTTTAGAAAACCAGATTTCACAATATCGAATCAATAATAATTATTTATTGTATATCATTTCGAAAGCGGAAACCGTAAAAAAACAATCGAACCAACCATCGAAATAATCCAGATACGGAAATGAAGTGAATATCCAATCTGTCCCGAGAGATGTTTCAAACAAAAGCGGATCAAGCTTTGAGTTAAAACAAGCAGTGTTATCATGGCTTAAATCGCTCTGTCATTGTTATTTTTGATAATTAAATATCGATTAGTTTCGTATTAGTGGTGATAACGCTGACAGGCAGCTTAAATAAGAAGCTTTCCGTCCAAAAGCGAGCGATTCTCGAAAACTATACATTGAGTTGAAATTTTAGACAAAAAACCCGCAAATTTGTATTTCTGATCAAAGTATATTTTGCCGCCGACTCTAAAAGGTTATATATATTGATTATTTAGAAATTGATACTAGGAACGTTTGTTGAGTTTGTGCACGTTATTTAAGAATTAACTTTAGGTCTTAAGCGAACCATTGATTTATAGTGGGTTCTCTTAAAAATTGAACATTTGTTCAATGTGTGTATATGTTTTCAAACTATACAATTTGACGCGATGCGTATTTGAGTAGAATTTGATCTGAAATCACAAAATTTTTCTCACTGTACAACAGCTGTATATATTTAATATGACTATAAATGTACTTAAATATAGTACTTGATATAGCTATACAAAATGTACTTAAAATATAAATTTTTTCCAAACTTACCATAAACTACTGTAAATTGTTGGTAGAAGAGGACCTAAATTGATGTCATTCTTTCTAAGAGGATCCATTATAATATATTCACCTGTTCGGGTCAGAATCTCAGTGCTCGCATTTTGTCAATCTCCCACTTTTGAATTTTAAATTACTTCAAGCACATGAGCGTTTGAGTTTGTCTCCATGAAAAGACAACTGAAAGTTTTTGTATTTGTGCTAATTTTTCACTATTTTCTTCAATGTTAGCCAAATTTCGCAAAATATGAAGCTCGCTGTTGACGCTGAGCACGGCAGGGAGTGTGACGCCTCAAGCTTCGGGAAGTGTATCACATAATAGTTTGGGGGGCTCACATCCTAGTGACGGCTCAACAGAACTGTCAATATGATGTGCATTATAACGCAAACAGCATACATTATATATATATTGATGCACATTTATTGATACAAATATTTGTATCAACAAATTGTAATTACTAATTATGTTGTTCTGATACTATGATTCTGTTACCGAGTCATATCATCCTTGAGGAATGTCTTAATCTCAACCACCGTTGGGTTTTTAGCGAACTAAGTTCTAGAAAATAAGCAAGTATTTAAGCTTAGGTCAAAATAGTATTTCGTCGTGGTATTACCATAATCTCTGTGAATAATTCGTATATTAAGGTAATCTCTGCCTACAACTTATAAGTGTGTGTACAACTGTGCCCTGTCTTATATTTCAGTCATTAGATCATTTTAACAGATTTTTATTGAAATTGTATTTGATATTATGTAAAGCTGTTAGGGTGGTGTGGCGCCGTGCTCAGAATCACGAGGAAATGTGTTGAAGCCCTCTAGTTAGTATTTTATTCGCCAAAAATATCAAGTTACGTTGCTCCAGAAAAAAAGCGACCTCTAAAATACGTATAAACTTGCTTGGAAGGTAAAAAAAGCTTTTTAGAATCGCTTCACGGAGGAAGTGGCATCGCTTCACGGCCTTAGCTTCAGCTGCTCTCTGCTATTGGCACAAACGGGAGATTAGCACCCGTACTTTCAGTGTAACTTAAGAACATTTAATACCTGTAATACTACAAATAATAGCATAGGGTAAATAAACCTTCCTGATATAACTTCTATTTCATAGTTTAGTATTATATATATCGTATATTCATTGATTTCTAAAAATATTTTACTCTTGTACGAAAAATAAACAAAACTTCCATATAAATACCTAGAAAAATTATGGGCTCTTCGCTCTTAATTGCGCAGTGAACGAACCGAGCAAGCATTAATTTGTATGCGCACTGATAAATTTTACCATTTCCGTGCGTCCGTGGATTTGTACGTCTAGTTTTTTCTAAATATCTCAGGAACGAATGTATGAAAATATCCATATCTTTGCATTTTACATATGACAGCTTGTAGACTGCACCCCATAGAATAAGGTCGGTTTCATCTATGCAACCCACCCATAGAATAAGCAATACCACGTTTACAGAGGGATCGCCTCAACTTTTGTAATCCAGGAAAAATACTTTTTTAGTTATATATACGTCAAACTCAGGCTTCCTATCAAAAATGTTGAATTTGTTTTGTGTTCGCCTGGATAAGATCTACAACTTTGTTGATCAATATTTTATTGTCAGATCAGAAGATAAGGAGATAGGGGCACAAAATGGGGTACCAAACCCTTTATATAACATATTTTTAAGATAATCTTTAATAAGTATTATATCGTCACTGTAGAGGTCTTTGGTTTCACTGAAAACAATAAAGTGATTCATTTGAACGTATCTATGACTCGTATATTATTTTTGAAATGGTACCATATCCTCTAGGACACCTTATCAAGAACCCTGCATCATATCGTTATTTTTAAAGTAATGCCACATTTTGTTGCTTGTGTTATTACAACGGTTTTCGAGGATGCTGAGGACGGTGGATTGATTCATTTGAATGTATCTATGACCGCTGAAACATTTTATAATGGAACTGTATGCCTAGATACCCCCTGCTTTCCCACGAGAACTGCATGACTTTGTGATTTTCAATGTATTGTCATATTTTGTTGCATCTACTATCAAAAATGGTTTCCAGGATGCTGAAAACGATAAAGTGATTTATCTGAGTGTAGCTTCTGTGAAAGATGTGAATTTTATGGAATGATACTGTATTCCGTGGGACTTCGCTTGAGCCATGCGTGATTTCGTGATTTTCCACCTAATGGTATAATTTCTTGCAGTTGTGGTTATAAAGGTTTTTGAGTATGCTGAAAACGATGAGAGATGTACATATGACCAATGTATCCTTTTTGGCATAATACTGCATACCCTGGGATCCTTTCTGATGTATGCGTGGTTTTATGGGTTAACTCTAATGGTGTAATTTATTAAATCTGCAGATATAAAGGATTTCGAGGCTGGCAAAAGTGACTAGTTGATTCTTTCGAACACATCTGTGACTATAAACATCGCTTGCTTGCAGTTTCACCTCCCTTAGCGAAATTCACGGTGCATCAATGCGTTATGCGTGAATCCAATTTAGATGAGTACACCTGGGTTGTTCCTTTGTCAAGTCAACTCAAGATCGTAAAAAATGATGAACGCGAACAAATCACGATTTTCCTTTATGTATGTGTATGTCCACAATTTGAGATGCATCAACGTGTAGGTGCTTTTCGCGGCCACTATTTCGCGATTTAGCGTCGCATGTTGCTGATGGTGTACAAGAGCAAAACGTGATTATCAATCTCGTTTTTTTTCGTATGCAGTAATACACATGTAAAGCCATAACATTCCTGTGTGCTTCACAATGTCATTTGATGAGCGCGGACAAACGTGCTAAATAGGTGCGCGAAAGCATATACCATGTTGGCGTTCACAAAACTGCCAAAAGCGATGTGAACGCTAATTTGAGATGCATCAACGTGTAGGTGCTTTTCGCGGCCACTATTTCGCGATTTAGCGTCGCATGTTGCTGATGGTGTACAAGTCAAAACGGGATTATCAATCTCGTTTTTTTCGTATGCAGTAATACACATGTAAAGCCATAACATTCCTGTGTGCTTCACAATGTCATTTGATGAGCGCGGACAAACGTGCTAAATAGGTGCGCGAAAGCATATACCATGTTGGCGTGTTCACAAAACTGCCAAAAGCTATGTGAACGCTAATTTCTCCGCGAATCAATTCGTAATTTTGACAAAAAACAGCCTCGTCGTACGCAATTGGACTCACACATTCCGCTGACTGTTTCTCATCGCCATGCGTTTAATAATAAACATTTTTGGGTGTAACTACTAAAGTACATATTATATTCTAAACGTGCATAAATATTCCGGTCATAGTATATATAGTAATCTGACGAGATTACCTTAGTGCAATGCGAGCCCAAACCCTGATGCAAACCGCGTTATTGCGACGATTCCCTCATTCTCATGATATTCATTAAATGTATTTTTGTGCTTGTAACAAGAGATAGATCAACGATCGATGACTTCGGCATTAAATAAAGCATTGACAAATTATACATTATCAATTCTAGCCTCAACCATTGAATATATTGCTGTATATATAAATTGAAGGTTCAGAAGACGGACACGCGATGTACAAAGCGACGACTCATAATCTCATACTTTAGACCAGTGGAAACAGGCCATATTCAACTTTCTTCGAAAATATACGGTTCATTTGGTTTGAGGCTCGAATTGATAATGTATAATTTGTCAATGTTTTATTTAATGCCGAAGTCATCGATCGTTGATCTATCTCTCTGTTACAAGCACAAAAATACATTTAATGAATATCATGAGAATGAGGGAATCGTCGGCAATAACGCGGTTTGCATCAGGGTTTGGGCTGGCATTGCACTAAGGTAAATCTCGTCAGATTATTCTATATACTATGACCGGAATATATTATGCACGTTTAGAATATAATATGTACTTTAGTAGTTACACCCAAAAATGTTTATTATTAAACGCATGGCGATGAGAAACAGTCAGCGGAATGTGTGAGTCCAATTGCCGTACGACGAGGCTGTTTTTTGTCAAAATTACGAATTGATTCGCGGAGAAATTAGCGTTCACATAGCTTTTGGCAGGTTTTTTTGTGAACACGCCAACATGGTATATCCCTTCGCGCACCTATTTAGCACGTTTGTCCGCGCTCATCAAATGACATTGTGAAGCACACAGGAATGTTATGGCTTTATATGTGTATTACTCATACGAAAAAACGCGATTGATAATCCCGTTTTGACTCGTACACCATCAGCAACATGCGACGCTAAATCGCGAAGTAGTGGCCGCGAAAAGCACCTACACGTTGATGCATCTCAAATTGGCGTTCACATCGCTTTTGGCAGTTTTGTGAACGCCAACATGGTATATCTTTCGCGCACCTATTTAGCACGTTTGTCCGCGCTCATCAAATGACATTGTGAAGCACACAGGAATGTTATGGTTTTACATGTGTATTACTCCATACGAAAAAAAACGAAATTGATAATCACGTTTTGCTCTTGTACACCATCAGCAACAGGTGACGCTAAATCGCGAAAAGTGGCCGGAATATGAGCCACGTTGATGCATTAAAGATTTGGACATACACATACATAAAGGAAAATCGCGATTTGTTCGCGTCCATCATTTTTTACGACTATCTTGAGTTGACTTGACAAAGGAACAACCCAGGTGTACCGATCTGAAATTGGACCCACGCATAACGCATGCCCTGTTGTATTCGCTAAGGGAGGTGAAACTGCAAGCAAGCGATGTTTATAGTCACAGACACGTTCGAACGAATCAATTTATCATTTTTCTAGCCCCGAAAACCTTTATATCCGCAGAATTAACTCATTACACCATTAGAGTTAACCCATAAAATCACGCATATAAAGCAAAGGACAGGGTATGCACGTATTATGCAAAAAGGATATATTTGTCATATGTACTTCTCATCGTTTTCAGCATACTCAGAAACCTCTGAGCCACAATGCAAGAAATTATTACATTTGGTTGATAATCACAGAATCATACGACTCAAGGGTGTCATGAGATATAGTTCCATTTCAATACCGGTCAAAGATACACTCAAATCATTTCATCATTTCCAGCATCCTCAAAAAATCTATATAACTACAAATGCCACTAATTATATTTTCAAAATCTCAGAATCATGCATGTTTCAAAAGTCAGGTCTCATGGGATACAGTACCATTTTAAAATCGTATATCGGTCACAGATACACTCAAATAAATCATTTCATGATTTTTTCGCATCCTCAAAAACATTTTGTAATAGTAGTTGCAACAAAATATGAGTTTACACTGAAAATAAAAAAATTATGCATGGTTCTTGAAGGGGTATCCCAGAGGGTACAGTATGCTTTCAAAGAGGATACACCGAACACAATACGTTCCAATGAATGAACCCATTACTTTCAGCGACCTTAAAAACCTTTATAGCCACCACATAATGGTAACTAAGGATTATTTTAACAATATTATATAAAGGGTCAAAAATGGTAAACCCTTTTTGCCCTATCTCCTTATCTTCGTGATCTGACAAAAAATATTGAGTCAACAAAGTTGTAGATCTTATCCAGCCGAACATAAAAGACGAGACCGAAGATAAATATTCAACATTTTTGATACTAGGCCATCGCTTTGAGATATAACTAAAAACGCATTTTCCCCCGGTCGCAAAAATTGAAGGAGCGCTCTCTTTAAAGGAACCTACCTACTATACCCCATGGGTGGGTTGCATGGACACGCCAGACCATAAGGTATATATAATATACAAAAGACCCCATACGAATATATTCACTCATTCCTGAGATACTTAGAAAAAAACTGCACGGACTGACAGACACGGTAAAATTTATCAACGCGCATACAAATAAATGCTTGCTCGTTTCGCTCGCTGTGCAATTAAGAGCGAAGAGCCCATAAGGTTTTTCTAAGGCATCACACGGCAAGTTTTGTTTATTTTCTACATAAGAAAGTATTTTTCAGAAATCAATGAATATTACGATATATATAATACTAAACTATGAAATAGAAGTTATATCAGGAAAGTTTATTTACCCTATGCTATTAGTTAGTAGTATTACAGGTAGTAAATGTTCTTAAGTTACACTGAAAGTACGGGTGCTAATCTCCCGTTATGTGCCAATAGCAGAGAGCAGCTGGAAGCTAAGGCCGTGAACCGATGCCACTTCCTCCGTGAAGCGATTCTAAAAAGCCTTTTTTACCTTCCAAGCAAGTTTATACGTATTTTAAAGGTCGCTTTTTTTCTGGAGCAACGTAACTTGATATTTTTGGCGAATAAAATACTAACTAGAAAGCTTCAACACATTTCCTCGTGATTCTGAGCACGGCGCCACACCACCCTAACAGCTTTACATAATATCAAATACAATTTCAATAAAAATCTGTTAACTTAATACTAATGACTGAAATATAAGACAATACAGTTGTACACACACTTATAAGTTGTAGGCAGAGAATTGCCTTAATATACGAATTATTCACAGAGATTATGGTAATACCACGACGAAATACTATTTTGACCTAAGCTTAAATACTTGCTTATTTTCTAGAACTTAGTTCGCTAAAAACCCAACAGTGGTTGAGATTAAGACATTCCTCAAGAATGATAATACTGGTAACCGAAACATAGTATCAGAACAACATACTTAGTAATTACAATTTGTTGATACAAATATTTGTATCAATAAATGTGCATCAATATATATATAATGTATGCTGTTTGCGTTATAATGCAAATCATAGTGACAGTTCTGTCTGACCCGTCACTAGGATGTGAGCCCCCCAAATAACTATTATGTGATACACTTCCCGAAGCTTGAGGCGTCACACTCCCTGCCGGCTCACTTCAACAGCGAGCTTCATATTTTGCGAAATTTGGCTAACATTGAAGAAAATAGTGAAAAATTCCAACACAAAATAGAAAAACTTTCAGTTGTCTTTTCATGGAGACAAACTCAAACGCTCATGTGCTTGAAGTAATTTAAAAATTCAAAAGTGGGAGATTGACAAAATGCGAGCACTGAGATTCTGACCCGAACAGGTGAATACATTATAGCGTATCCTCTTAGAAAGAATGACATCAATTTAGGTCCTCTTCTACCAACAATTTACAAATCTTTATGGTAGGTTTGGAAAAAATTTATATTTTAAGTACATTTTGTATAGCTATATCAAGTACTATATTTAAGTACATTTATAGTCATATTAAATATATACAGCTGTTGTACAGTGAAGAAAAATTTTGTGATTTCAGATCAAATTTTACTCAAATAGCAGACGAACTGAACCAAGTACA
>JASANE010006580.1:0-54026 GCA_030248225.1 Trileptium ribeirensis | reverse complement strand
GGGGACCTCAGAAATCATACCCGATACTAGACACGTGCGCAACCCTTCGGGCGGGGTCCGAACACACCCCGTGAAGCGCGCCTGCGGCCTGCTAAGCTGCGTAACTTCTTGGGTCTGACCAAGAATAGGTTCAAAACTTAGTAATCACGGTCCACCCTTGAGGTTACGATAGCCGGGGTCGTATGGGCATGGTGTTAGGAAGTTGCGCCATGCAGCTGCGTCACCGGTTATTACATATAATGCATTTGAAGTTACGGGAGTCAGATACCTGGTAGAATGCCGTTATATGGAGTACGCAGATTATTTATACTGTATTGTTAGGATCCATACAATCCATACAATATTATTTTTACAGCTTTATCAGGGTATTACAGCTGCACCAGAGAGTAAACATTTGTTTCTCATTTGTTCCATGTAGCCATAAAACTAGTACGATGTGCCTACCCTCACAAAGTATCTAGTTTTTATCTCTAAAGCAACATCTTAGTGACTTAGGCTAATGCTGCTAGGACTTTTCGCCTCATTGCGAAAGGTAGGTCCCTGCAACTGTAATGCCACGGAAGTAGCTCTACTGCATCAATATCACTAGCATACATGCTTATAGGAGGCGGGTGTAACCCCCTGAGATTTAGACCCCCTGACAGGTCACCCGATCCCTCTACCTCAGTAGGCGCCGAACATACAGATGCCTTTTGGCGCCGAATCTCCTGCCAGGCAGAACACTTCCCCTAGGGTGCCGGGCTGTAACTCCCTCCGGAACCTCGGTTCCAACGGGTGTGATAACCCAGCAGCTGTTACTTTACATTAGTAAAACCACAGCGTGGCGATGTATAGGCGAAGCCAAAATTTACTGTGCAGTATACTACGAAACCTTGGTAATGTTCGTAAAATAGCTCAGCGCAGTATGGCAGTGCTAAGGCACAACACGGCGTGCCTTACCACTCTCCATGCCACTATTAAAACTAGCATTGACGCTTTTAAAAATTTCAAAGCGTGCAAAACCTTTGCATTTTTGACACGGCGTGCAGTCCTTGCACGCAACTTAATGTGAACGAGGCACAAATGAGCAGGACGTTACAACTTTAGCAATCTGGTTACATACATGTGCTTATGCATAACAACGTACCAAAGTTGTTACGCAGAATCCGCTGTGCGTAACAACTCACGAAGGTTGTTACATACTGTCGAATGTATTGTTTTAATACACACGTGTGTATATGCTGACGATGTCGAGCAAGTGCACACATTTTTCTGTGAACGACGCATATGGTGAATACTTCCTGAGATTAAAGATGGTTAATCCAAATGCCTTTTCAAACGGTAATCGTTTCAAGGAAATTCGAAGATCGTCTCTAATTTCAAACTTGCAGCGCACATCAGTATCTTGTGCCGGAAATAATTTTTTTCTATATTTCATCTTCATTTTTCTCTTAAACATCAAAAAGAGAAAAGCCATATTTATTTTTGTATGCTTCAAAGTTTCAACCAACTTGTAAGCTAGTAAAGTACATAAGAGTGTTTTTTGCAGTTAAATCCTGAAAATCCTTCAATTTTAAAGTGCATATAAACCTTTCCGCTATGCTTGCTTTAGTTTGCTTATTTCTGTTTGTTAACTCCGGGCTCAGGCCTCCCGTCAATTCTGAAATTGGTGAATTGGGCCCCGCCCCACAGTTTACAACTGCAACAAAAGTTTCTTCAACGTGCTGCCGTCATGTCATTTTAGTTGACCCACATGTTGAGCGAGTGCCCCCCAGTTGAAATTTTTTGGTGATGTCCTGATGAAATATGGCCTCATGGGTGTCTTAGAGAGCGTTCGCTTTCCACTGCGCCTTCCCAAACCCTGTATTGACATCCTGTGCTCAGCCCCAAGTCCGTGTCAATATTATGTCGGCTGCATATGTGGGCTGTAATTGAAATAAAAAAAATATGGAATATGTACGAAATACATATTATATAACCTCCAGTAATACACTTTGGTGAAAAACGAAGGGGTGTCGAACATAGTGGCATTATAAACGCTGTGATATCGGGCAGGAATAGTTGATTTGGTAAGGCGCCTGCATGAGGATCCAAGGGCAGAAAATCGTGGGTTTTATATCCAAATCCAACCCAGATTGTCAGCGGCTGCTTTTCATATTCCTTCGTCGTCATACTCTTATCGTTGCCCCTAATAAAAAATAGCTTACCTAACACTGTGTGCCACGCTCACGAGTTTTCATGAGCATCAAAAAGACCCTACGCTAGCGGACCTTGGACATGTGCAATGCAACTAAAAAATGTTTGGCGTAGTATATATTCGCCTTGGTTTGTATTCAGAAGCGCAGATCTATTTAAAAAAGTGGAGCGGTGACAGCACTACATACGGTTAGTTTTGATGTCACTTAATATGTAAAAGATAAAAAGTGAGGCGGCTCAGGATTTTACATCGCACATTAAATTTTGTATTTGAAAGGTTAGGCTCGCTGTCTAAAAACATTAAGTCATGTCTCCGTCATCTGCACCATGTTGGTGGAATTTGGCTCACTTGGCTCTGTATTGCCTTACTCTAGGGACACATTTTGAGTATTTAGAGGTAGCAGATTACATTTTTAATTCGCATGGTTACTACATATTAATGCTGGAAAAATAGACAAAATTAGACATTGGGTAACATGGGAAATTAGGAAAGTAAACTGACAATCGGCATAAATCAAGAATTAGATAAAGTGAGAAATGGAGAACTTGTGCAAAGTTGACTAGTGGAATTTGGAGCATGCAGGATTACTGGGATCATGGAAAGTGGAGAATTGGGATTGTGGGTACACCGTAGCCTGAGTCGTAAAATAAGCCTACTTTTGGTGTAAACCTTAGAAATTACCTCAACCTCAGAGTATACCTAGGTCTTATAAAACGCCTGAGATACTGACTCAGCTAAGCCTAAGCTCCGTGTTTAGACCACATCTACGCTTCAGGGCTAACATTAGATCAAGAGCAAGCCTGAGACATAGTCCAAGCGTTAGACTAAATCTAAGTGTTAATCTAAGGTAAGCCATAGTGTTTGCATCTCGAAATATCCGGAAATGTATTAGAAACTTTAAATTTCATCAGTAGGCAACCAGCCAGGGCATAGACCTGATCCCACCCACGGCCGTCTACTATTCTCCGCTGTCCAACAATAATAAAAGACATGCCAAAATTTTCATTAAATCGAACGTCCTCAGTGCTAATAAGTTTTCCTTTTACAAGCGCCTCGCGTCGACCAGCGCAAGGTTTAAGTAATTTTGGCATCCTTCGGCCACTGCACAGTCAGCCTATTATCGTCAGCGGCGTCTCTTTTCATCATAGCCGCCCGCTCAACCTCCATATATATATGTAGTTTTGACACCGCGATGTTTACATTAAATAGTGCTAACAAGCAACTGACCGGATACATATTGTCGTAGAAAGACGAAGCGCGTAAGAAACACCTTCCATTATGGGGAACAACAGATACCGCGATGAGAAAACACTTTACTCTATTACAGAACTTGAGCATTTGGCGGTGTCACGTCCCAGTCTTTACTCTGTGTGCCACCTTTTCTGAAGAAATATTAGACGGTTCCGGGTGCCAAACTCTTCGGGGAGATAAAAATTGACACGTTTGAAAGTAAACGGCAATTAAACTTACACACCATGATTGCGTTTTAAAATGTTAAACATAAATTTGGATAATCTGTATTAACTGGAACTGTAAACTGGGAAATCGTCGATGTGGAACCATGTTACCAAAACAAGCCTTTGGTTACGAGAATATATCGCCAAACCCAAAACCATATCGTCGAAACGAAAATCCGGAAAGCAAAGAAAGAAACAGAGAGATGTCCAACTTATTGAAACTCGAACTAAGAGAACTCAACGAACACAAAACAAACTAAATAAATCAAAAAATTGGGATGTTGACGCGACCGATCAAGATGAATCATTCAATTTTTATCTCGTTAATATTTGAAACGCAGATCTGTATTCAACAGGCTCAAGGACAGGATAGCCAATGATCCGACATTACGTGTCAAGAAAATCAGAACACCTGACCGAAAAGAAAACAGTTACTTGGTAGTGGTAGACGGCTAGTATATAATCATCCTAATACATCTTAATTAAAAATTCCGGTGTTAAAGAAGGATCATTCGTGAAGGATCCCAAATCGTTGTAATGAGGCAGATTACCCATGCGGGCTTCAAAGCCCTAACCGCCGGGAAGAACGGGCGCTGCCGCAATGTGACTCGAAATCCAAACGGAGAGTGCGATTTGGACGAGAATATGGAGCAATTAACAGGAAATGAACAGGAAAATCATGTACGAAATACGAGGCGAAAAGAGAAAATAAAATATTGAAATATAGAATATGGAAAATTTACATTTAATAAGTTAGCTAGGTAAAAGATAAGTAAAGGTTGAAGAATTGCCTTTCGTGAGTAGTAAGGTTTGACCAGGCTACCATGGGGTTCCCGGGTCCAAACCCGTCCCACAAATTCCCCAAACCCCGAGATGGATCACTTTTTCATCTATTATACCCTTCCCTCCCTATAAATTTTTCTTTGTAAATCGAGTACTAGCGATTTGGAACAGGTTGCCATCAAATGTAAACGCATTTCCAGTGTCGGATCTTGGCCTGGCTTTGTGCTGATACGCGAGTTCCGATAACCTAGCAGGCTATAACAGACTAAGGTAACGATTAGTATAGTAAGCCAGGCGTCGCAAGTTCGGCCCCTACCGAAGTAGATACGAGTCGGGTGTGTTAATAGTAGGTGTTAATAATAGTCGCTAGCTTACTACACTGCATTGCCTCAAGTGGGTAACTGGTATCAGTAATTCGCTCTCGGTCATTAACATGCGGTTTGTTTTCCAGTAAAAGACGGAGGCTCCGGTTAGTATTTTTATTAATAAGTAACAGTTACACACACTCCGAGGAAAACTTGATTTCTGATTACCATTTTTGACCTCGGGCTAAATATTCCAGCGTTCCGATGCAGGCAGCGAATACCACTATATCTAGTGTATTATTACGCTCAGCTACCAGGTGGTCAATTTCGCACAGCAACGAATGCACAAAACAAAATGCGGTTAAACCCAAACCGTTATAATTTGGGCAGCGGTTGTTCAGCTTCGAGCCAGATATTTCTAAGACATATCCGTGCAGAGTTTACTCTCGGGAGTTAGTGTGTACCCGAATATACAAACAATGAGTAACGAAAAATGAAAACCAATTAACAAAACAGTTGTCAGAAATTCGCTTTTAAACTAAAACGATTTTTATTCTGCTCGCCTCCGGCACTTTGATATCATACCGCTCTCCATATCAATAAACGTAAACGTACGCGCAAAATATACCAATATACGCGAAATAGTCCTAATCATACCCTGTGCTTCCACCGTCGTAATCACTTGATAAATCAAAGGAAAACGTGTTATACTCTCAGCTAACTTTCGGGCAAAAACTTCAGCTAAAAAACTTCAACCCCGCCGCCATAATTGACGCGGAAAAACGAAAGAAATTGCTTTTATTATTTTTAGGATTTCTGGCATAATTCCGAATGAATTACTCCTGTGAACGATCTGTGGGGAGAATACCTCAACCCAATCCGAACTCGGAAAAACAAGCAAATCTCACAAGCAAAAAACTAGCCTAGCTAAGTATATTACACATTTCGGTATCTCTCTTTTAACGCGTCACGTCATCTTTCAATAAACTCCCCAAAAACAAAGAAACCGACCGAATTGCACAAAAGCCAACATCAGACTAACTGAATAACCAGTCACTTTATACATGTCCATCATAATACAAAGTTATATATTAACAACACTTTTAGCGGGCGGAGTCACAACCAATTAATTTTATTTATTACTAATATGTATACACGTATATAGTTATATATTAAAAGAGGTAGAGAAAGGGGTTGAAATAATTAAATTTTAAGAGGCGGGATTTTAAGATTTTAATATGAAATAGAAAAATAAGTGATTTTTTTGGAAATAAAAAAGGAGGGGTAAAGAAAATATTTAGATAATTTAAGAAAAATAATAAAATAGAAAATTATTGGAGGTTTTTGAATTTAAGGGGATAAGGAAAAATGTGTAAAGTGGTAAGTTTTTAAATGTATGGGTTTAAATTTTTAATATGTGAAAAAGAAAAAGGTAGTTTTAAAGGAAATAGAGGAGGGGTGGTTTAATTTGAAAAATTTATAGGAAGATATTGTTGAAAATATAAAATTTTGAAAGAAAAATAAGAAAGTTGAATTTTGAGGGAAATGATATATAATTATAATTGGAGATATACGTATAGGTTATTTAAGGTATATATGAATATGTTTTAAATTAAACTAAAGTTAATAGGTAAGGGTAAATATAATATTTAGTTATAATAAATTTAAGATTATAACAAATAACTATAGTAAGATAGAATGATTTAAGCAAGTACATAAACATGCGAGCAACACGCGAAACCCAACGGTATATACACATAGGTTAGATAAGATAATAGGAATAAGTTATATAATAAGATATGGTTAAAACTAGTAGAAATAAATATATATATTATAGATATATAAATAAGTTTTTGAAATGAAAAATAGGGAGGGGGTTTAAGAGAATTATGAAAATTGTAAGAAAATGTAATTTTTGTAAAGTTTTGAAAAAATGAGGTGAAAATGAAAATTAAAATAATTTTTAATTAAATTGAAATTTTAAAGGAAAATTGAGAAAGAAATATATATTTTACATAATAGATAGAAATATGAATTTAAAGTAATACGTGTAGTAAAATTAAGTTAATATATTAAATTAATTTAATAATACTACTTTAATACTTTAAATACATAGCAAGTCGAACCAGCACACCAGTATTGGCACAATGAATTATACAACCCCGTGCTCACACCCAGGCATCAGAGATCCACATAGGCGAGCGCCAAAGCCGGCACTCATATTATTTTGTGTTTGAGAAGTGAAAGAAAAGGAGAAAATTGGGCCAGCCCCAACATACCCTTAGCCTCTTCGAGTAAGCAATTCAGAAAGATGTTGCTCTCATGTAATTTTACTCAATTCTTAAAGTTTGATAGAAACTTTTGAATTCAGAAATGGGGTTATGGGTTTCTACCCCGCTATCCTGAGGTTCAAGGTCTCATGCCCTGGTACGTACATCTCGCATTCACATATTATTTTCGGGATGTCTTTGTATATATCTACGTGTTATTCTAAGGCGACCAAGGGATTCCCGGGGCTAAAATCCCAATTTTTATAATTTTTTACTAAATCCTTCATTATATCGCTCCCCCAAAAGTTTGGTTTTTCAAAAGTTTAAAATTTATAAACCTACTTCTTTGCCTATTTCTAATTTGCATAATAACGACTTATTTTTCTTACTAGCTATGTCTAAGTTTAGTTAATTTGTCTTTTAGTTTCAGTTCTGGATCTGATATCGAGCAGTACGATGTACTTCTGGAAGAGTTCTAACGATAACATAATTCCGTTGTTTTCTTTTCATTTTATGTGATCGCTTACGTAGCTAATGTGTTACTTCCAGCTTTTATCTTTATAATTGTTTTATGTTACTGAGATTGTTTTCGTACGCACTGGAGGATAGCATCGATACGCTGAGTGTTACTGGATTTGTTCACCGGCTGTAGTGCTATAGTAATCATACTGGAGCGGCGCCTACACTCGGCCCTTCGCCCAGTGGACTAGTAATTCGAATTATAGGAAACGCCTATACTTGGGTTTCCTTTTGGATCTCACGGAACCGTTGTCTTATTGGAACACGCAAAGGATGTGTGGATTGTGACTCGATTTCATGTACTAGAGTGCAGAAAGGTCTAGGTTAAGGGAAGAGTAGTTCCGCTATCCACCACCTGTGGACCCGCCCGGTAGGAGTGTGCTCTCCCCCGGGCTATAGTGACGTATACGAATCATATTCTTTAATCGCATTAGACACGCCGCAACGCTAGTTGAACTGAGTCATCGTTATAGAGTAGGTAGGCATGCGCCAAGGAAGGAACGACCACAAGTTTCCGCCGGCATACTACTAGCCGCACCGCGAACACCACATCTTCTAGTGACGAATACCGTTCCAATTTAATAACCGATAGCCGTCATAACAAAAATACTTTCCAAGCCCTACCCTTTTGGATCATATAGGTATAATATAACAGTTGGGTATCCACTAGGTTATAAGGGGCAATCCCTGGCCAAACCCGCCACAAAATTTCCTAGAAACACCGGGCTTGTCACCAAAGTCTCTATTATGTCTCTCCCTCCCCTTTGTTTCGTTTCCTTTTCTTTTCTCTTTCGCTTCCTTTTGTTTTCATTCATGCTAATTTTTATTAGCTAACATGTTGTTAGCTGAAATTTTTGTTAGAAAATCAGTCTTGGTTGTACGGCTGGTGTGTGTAGTGGTGTCCAAGTAGTCACGTAAAAAATTTACGTTTTCACTTTCGTTTTGTTCTCGTTTGACTTTGCGTAAAAGAATTACGCTATAGGATTGGTTATGATTTTAGACTAGTTACAACAAATTACCCTCCTAATCTTTTATCAGTTTTGTTTTAGTATTATGGCGCTTTAAGTGGTCAATGCCTGCGGCGAATTATATTTAGCTTATTGGGTATGGCGAATATGGTTTTCGACGTGATATGTTGACAATTTAATTCCGATTTCGAATAATATTATATGGATAAAGAGTTGCGCCAGTTTTAAAGGCATTCGAGCCATACTCTTGGTGAATTCCTGGCTAAACAAAATTCCCTTTGAGTGATGTATAACTTCACAAATAGGTATTTTAATAGTTTATTAATTTAAATTAGTTATACTAACAATACTCGATAAAAAAGAGTGGCATAGTTGAGCATGAACGTTAACTAACTATAACGTACCTCTCATAGTTGTTCCAAAGTAAATAACCTTTAGTCTAAGAAATCCCCTTGGAGTTTGATTGGGAAGGAGGTAACGTAAATACACGAAGGGCGAGTTTGTGTGGAGTATGACCAACTTGTTGGAAGGATTCTCCTATGACCTCCGGTTCGGCCATCTGTCCGCGGGCCAGATAATTGTAGGGAAATTAGAGAGTAGTCGACCGCTACTAATTAGTTATAGCGAGTTCGTCAGCCGTCCGGAGACGGGCACGTTAATATAACTGAAAGGTAATGAGCGTACTTCTAAGACACTAGGCTAAGGTAAATAATGAATGAACGTACGGGGTCAGCCGTGCGGAGACCATTAGTTCGAACTCACAAAAGTATTATTAAAGTAGTAATATCCATCAGTAAGTTGCCCGGATACTGTCGGTTTTAAGGAACGTATTAGCGTAAATCTAAGGCCGAGGTTAAGGTACTTATATAAACGTACTGGGTCAACCGTCCGGAGACTATACGTACAAACCTCACAAGAGGAAAAACTCGTAATTAAGCTTTAACCAAACGCTAATTTATCAGATAACTACTTAGAATAATAGTGCGCTCAAACACTTGAGTTATAGTCAAACTAGAAGCAATAAAATTCAGTGGCGTAGTAGAAGGAATTGGTCAAAAATATCGGAGTTATCAAAGATGCATACAAATAAACTACGATTCAAATTAGTGGCTCAAGTTAACAACGGTACTAAAGAACGGTGCCTTAATAGTGTGCTCATATTTTGAATAAATGTTTTTATTACGGCTTTGGTGATTAACTATCTTAATATCCGAGTGAATCGAATTATCACGCAGCAGCGCTTAACGGAATATGTCGCTCAATAAAGAATAGGCACGCGCCGAGGAAAGAACGCGACCACTAGCTCTGTCGGCATACTACTGGATACACCTCGAACGCCACATCTTTTGGTGACGAATCCCGTCCCAATTTAATAACCGATAGCCATCAAAAAATATCCCTGACCAACCCCTACTTACATCAAAACATAAAAATATAACATTCTAACCATGATGTCATGTAAAAGCGGAGAACAATTCTGGGGGTATTTTAGGCCCTCCCAGATAGGGGTCAGTAAACGGAAAAATTTACTGATCCCTAAGGGGTCAGTAGCAAAGGGTCATTTCGTAAACTAGGGATCATGACCCCTTAAGGGGTCAGTAATTCTATAAAAATTAATACAAGATATTTTTTCTTTCAGGTGTCCCAACATACCTCTGTGGCGCTGGTTTTTTCAGTTTTGGCCATAATATTTATATACATGTATATTTTAGGTTTGGTGACCAAAATAATTGATCGTTTAGTCTACGATATGCAGGTATATTGTTACGTATTTCAGACTTACGTTATACAGGTTTTTAAAATCGAAATATTACCGTTTTTACAATTTAACAATTTGTTTCAGCCGTTTTTAAATTTTCTAGTGACCCCTTAAGGGCTCAATTTTTTGAAAAAAACGTAAATTTTAAGGGGTCGTTTTTGCGAAAAAGTAGGGGTCGGTGTCTGGGGGGAAGCTCTCCGGGAGGGGGGGAGCCGATCCTTGGGGTCGCCGCCCCCCTTCCCCACTCTAAAATAACCCCGGCAATTGTAACAAAATAAAAGTGGTCAATCTTTTCGAAAAAAAATTGACGCCAGTCCGAAATAAAGCACAGGCTAAAGTAGAATTTTCTTACATCTTAGTAGAAATTATTAAGCCACATAATCAGCACGTTTACGTAAGCCTGCCCTAAATCTAAAAAATATTAAAATGCCAGTCCAAAGAACGCCGCGTGGCGTACTGACACATAATGGTCTAACGACAAAACCAAAGACTGTTGTTTCTTTACCAAATGAAGAAGTACAAGGAACGATGATAGAATCAAATACAACCACAGAATTGGAGGATATAATTCAAATAATGAATACGAGAGCAGTTGAACCAAAAACAAACGAACAATCGGAGGATAAAAGAAGCTTGCAGGAAACTTATACAGATACGTTCGAATCGATCGAATCAGACTATTAGAATCCATACAAGATCAAACATTTGTCAACAAATATCCACAAACGCAATGGCGCCCACAGCGGTGGAATAATCAACCGGTACAAGTAATTACGACAAATTGCACAACCATGGATGATGCCGACACCAATAATGCCAGCACAGATTGACATCAATTATCTTCAACCGATACAGCCATACTACGGACAGATGGGACTGCAACAGCCATTGTCGTAATTGATGATCCCGATGCAAGTACCTCAACAACCAACGCAACCGCAAATGAGCTGGCAATAACAACAAAGAATGCCAGCAGCAGTGGCAAACCAACAACCACAAATTCGGCAAACGTTAACGAACCAAACACCACCAAGATGTAATAAGTGTGGGGAGATGGGTCATAAAACGGAACAATGTTTCTCAAGAAGTACAGGACAAAACAAGAGAAAACCAAAAAGGAAATCAACAAAATCAGAATTGATACAGCGTAGTACCGAATTAATCAAATGAAAGCATTAGCAATCAAACATAAAAATCGACCGTGGTAGAACGACAAGAAGGTTTAAAAAGTATTGGAAAAAATCGAACATATATCGGGAGCCAAAAGAAAGGAACATTCGTAGAAGTGAACCAGATCAATGATTCAAAAGAACATGGACCGTGTAGCAACCCAACAGACATATAGATATATATACTACATCGATACATATCCCGAAGGGAACAACCAATTACGAGGATTAGTCGATACAGGATTGCAAATAACAACTATCAGCCAGGAACATTTATGAAAAGTACTTTAAACATCTGCCACTTAGAGAAACAGCGTTATGTGCAGTGGGATTCAATGGAGAATTAGCGGAAAGATTAGCAGTAATTAGAGCAGTCCAACATTCACGACCTTTGCCCAAATCCTTAACAAGAAATGATCGTTGGAACGGATGACTGTACGATTAGCCCGAATGGCCAACAAGATTCTTGAGTACGAATATACAATCATATACAAACCGGGACGATATCACCAAAATGCGGATTATATGTCGAGACCTCCAGTAGTTCCTAGAATCGAGAACTTAGAAATGAAGGAAGAAGAAGCATAGAATTATTATAAACAGCTAATGATCAAAAGAACTAGCGGAAAGCAACAACAAGCAATAAAAATAAGACCAAAAGAAGCCGAAAGAAATAAACAGAAAGAACAGGAATTCAAAGAAGATCAACAGATAGGAAATCAAAGAATCAAAAAGTATACGACAGCGGCAGTAGATCAACAAGAATCCTATTCAGAAGAATCATTGATATATATGAAATGGAAATACAATTACAACTCACCCAAGCAGAAAAGAGTCAACCTTTTGAAACAATACGGGGCAAAGAATTAGTAACCGGCGGTGGAAGGAAGAAGAACTATCAAAAGGAAGAATTACAAAACCAAAAGCAGAGTCGAACAAAGGACGGAGCCCAGAAAGAATCAAAGAACATCAACAGAAAGAAGTACAATAACACTTAGCGATAGTGAAAAGGATCAAGCAGTTGAAATAGCGGACGAAACTTCAAAAGACGACAGCATACTCGAACTCTTCAACGACGAAAAGCAAACCGAACAGCCGTTATCACAAAGGTGGAAACAACCAAGAAAAAGAGTTCAGGTAGGATCATTGGTAGAAAACGAACAAAAAACGGCTCAAAACGAACGACAAGAAGAAAGAATGAAATCGGAGGAAGAATTGGATGAACCAGACGAACCCGAAGAACCTGAAATAAACGAAGCCGAAATGTATTCACAGTATTTTCGGCTACAACCACCATGGACACGGATGAACTGGTACGCGCACAAAATGAAGATCTATCCATCCATTCGTTGAAACACAACATCGAACATAACGAATTTCTGGATACTACACCCGAATTCGAAAAGACACCAATTCATCATTTTTGGCGATAACTTATATCGATTTAGAAGGAAAGATCGACCGCAACAAACCGAACCATGAGAATTTCAAATTGTAGAACTTGTCGATTTCCGACGACCATTGTTTTAAATGTACCATACATCGAAATATGGAGAACACGTAAGATTCGAAAAAGTATGGTCGAAGATGACAAGAGAATTCTTCTGGCCGAGTATGACCCGTGATCTACGACAATATATTGAAGAATGTATTTCACGCGCCCAATTCCGACAAGGTCCCAAACGAAAAAACCCGTTACAACCCGTAAAAGCACTAGCACCATTTCACATGCTAGGTATCGACATCAGCGGGCTCATACCATCAACTCATTCTGGCAACAAATATGTGATCTGTTTTATGAATTACTTTACGAAATGGTCTAAAGCAATTGCAGTACCATACCAAACAGCTAGCACAATCACGAAAGTTTTCATTGAAAGAATATTGTGTCGACATGGAGTCCCACGAGTAATACTAACCGATCAAGGACCATGCTTTACTGCGGACAACTTTGCAAAAGAATTGTCGTTAATTGAAATAAAGAAGGTGTATTCGGCGCCATATCACCATCAAGCGAACGGATTAGTCGAAAGATTTAATCAAACGCTTAATGATATGCTCAAACCAACATTGACCTCCGATATATGGAACGAGCTCCTAGAACCGTTATGTTTCCCGTATAGAACGGCGGTTCACACTTCAAACGGGCAGATCCCATTCTTCTCACTACATGGCTGAGATCCTGATTTTCCCGGAGAGAACCCAACTCATGGATATATAACAGTAAATACAGACGAAGGATACGCACCACAGTTAATAGAAAAAGTAGTAGTTGATTGAGAAAGTAATAAAGAAATACCCGTGGCACAGAACACCAACGGTGCGAGTTGAGGCAAGACCTTAAACAGTGGAGGAAGAATAAAATAATATCAAAGCATTGGAAAAGATCCAAAAAGAATTTGATCAAAAGATTCGATCGCAAATACATGAACAAGTAATGTTCAAAAGTAGTATATACGAAATGCAAATTGATCGATCATTTAAACAAAAAATTTCACCGTAACGAATTCAAACTGTGCCAGGTCAACGTAGAGGAAGTCGAGGAAGAAATAAAGTTCAGACATTTTGTAGAAGAAGTTAACTTCAAAGAAGATGGCCACGTTTCAGCTCGATATGTGAAGGAAATACCATGGACTAAAACAAATGCGGAGCGACAAAATGAATTGATGACAAAATGAGCCCAAATCACAACAAAGACCGTTGATATTGGATTCAATCCAGGTGGATTCTCTGAAACACGGAAGATCGATAAAGAAATCCATAAGATGCAAAAGATAACAAGTACAGAGAAGACGCAAGAAAAGGTGATAATGGAGGTCGAAGTGTATCAAAAAACATGCCCAAAAAGCAAAGCAAAAATAGTAAACGGCATAAGAATGACAAACGGAGGCGAAACAAAAAGATGATTTTTGCGAAACGTCAATGGCGGCGAAACCTAAAGATCATACGAAATATCAATCAGCGGAGGAAAATAGAGGTTCCGAAGAAGTACGACACGCAGGAAGTGCAACCGTACGGGTCTGTTAGCCATCGGAAAAAAGACCGTCAGGAAGCACAAATCTAAAAATTCGGCACAGAACATGAACAAAAAGTACAAACTGATCAGTCTGTTTGCCGTCCGGAGACAGTTCATCATGTAGTACAACAACAAAAAAAAGTGCAACTTGGAGAGTCTGCAAGCCGTCGGTAGGTAGCTCTTAAGGAAGCACAAACAAAAGAAATGACAATAAAACAATGCGATAACGAAAAATAAATGGAAACAGATCCAACGCCGCAACGGGAGATCGAGCGTCCAGTAAATAACTAGCTAGAACGATAGAACGAAAGCAACGATAGTCGAGAAAATGTTAACCTTCGAAATTCGCAATAAGAAAGACGAAAAAGAAATACCGAAAATAACACTGGAATATGACGAGAATGTGGGAGATAATCAAAAGCCAGTAACACCAACACAATAAGAAACAAGAACATCAAAAAAGATCTGTTCGAAATATTCGAACGATTCGGAGGAGAAATTGTCAAAGAACAGGGAATAAAAAGATCTTCAAGATCTCCGAAAAGTGAAAGCCGAAGAGCAAAACATAGTTGCACAAGATCTTCTCTGCGCGAGTCTACAGAAAGTAGACACAACAAGCCAGAATCATCTGAACGCGAGAGGAAGACTTCAGAAAGAAGACATGTACCGACACGATCACGAGAACGTCCGCGACATTCGGAGGAACCGAAAAAGATACGAAACAATATACTATTGTTTATTGACGGGAAAGCAAAAAGAATGGACCAAAGAAAAACAATCATACGAAAGGAAATACCCACAGAAAACCATGGAAAAAGATCTTCAGTCACCGACAGCACCATTGGTACGAAAGTCCAAATCGGTCACAGAACAATGCGAAGGAAAAGCTGCAATATATTGATTTGATATGGAGACAGTGGCGAGGATGAATCTTGAACGAAGACAAGAATTTTTCTATGGAACAATGTGTTGGTCACGAAAATATTTCGTAGAAAAAGACAGAAGCGTGCGAGACCCAACAGAAGAAGAACGAAAGAAAGTCCAACAAGAGTACGAGGAAAGAAAAAGAATAGAATTACGAACTCTAAATATGTAAAATAGCTGCTACAATCATCGACGTGGCTTTGTTTAGTTAACAAACTCATGCAGGTTAAGACGAAAAATTCCTACTGAAATTATGCGCCGTACTTGTATTTCGTACTGCAAATTGCTAAATTAATCTTTTCTTTTGCTTGGTTGTATTGGAAGTTGATCAATCTATATATTGGCATATGGGTCGTATATATGTATAATACATATGTTTGGACCAAAGGTGGAACAAAAATGTGGAAAATTTCAAACAAAATTTTTAAACCATAATTCCAGTTCGGGTATGGTTTTTACCCTTTGCCGGAACCGCAACCGGAACATGATTTTCGCCGGAGCCGGAATTCCGGTTACTCCCTGTTGAATAACTGTGCCGTATTAATCATTCACTCAGCGCTTATCGAATTTGCGTATCAATAAACTATGGAAGAAAATCACGTGTAGGTTTGTGCTAATTGATGGCTTTGCACGATACGTTCCAATGAGTTTCAAATCGTCGCCCCGTCAAAGAACCGCGTTTAGACCTGTCGTCAAAAAATCACAGGCACTTGCGTGTGCCGCCGCCTCAAAAATGAGTACAACGGCAATGATAAATTTCTTTGCGAGAGTTTTGAGGGTTCGTCGCAATCTAGGATTGTGGAACGTTACCCTTATGTTTATATTCCAACTGACTATATAATGCTTGTAAACCCGTACGCCCTAAAACTCTCAACAATACCTCATCAGTCGTCAGTTATTTATTCTCAACACATTCTTACATCATAGGTGTGTGTACAGGGGTACTTGGTTTAGAGGCAGAAGAGAGTAAGGAAGACTGTAGCCAAATATTTTCTCCAGTTTTTACTATTTTTGCTTATATTGCTTGAGATTTGTGCAATTTTAATTATAATTGCTTTTTGCCGCCTGCCTTCGGCGCGCAGAGGAATGGGGTGCGAAGTCTCAGTAGGTTAAATATATCTTAAAGGGCAACTCCTGTACCACTTATGAATACCTTGCATAAATTTAATCCCAAGCATGCAAACTCATGCATTACATAAATGGATTTTAATAATTTCGACTCATTAAATTTTAAAGTATGTTCTGCTGACGATTAGTTGTTAGCTTCAGGTGGAAAACATATCCTGGCGTTGAAGGTTGAAAATGCTCTTGTAGGAACATTAACCTCAGCAAGTGCTGCTGTACGAGGAAAATACCAGATAAGAAATTTACTAATTTTCGTTATGCATAGATTGCCGAAATTGAAAACATAACCGGAATATAAGATATGAAATGTCGGAATTACAAGTGTTTTTCAAATTTATTAGCACAATGTATATACCATCGAAACCAGACGCAATCCAGCTATAATTAAAATATTTTTCGAATTTTATACGAGCAGTTGGAAACAGTTTTACGTGACCAATAAACTATTTGCACGAATAAGTGCTTGCACTTAGTAAACAGTTTAAATATATGGATGCATAATTTGGCTCTCCAAATTCGGGGGCGGGTGGGGAGGCCTGGCATTTTTCGGTTCCCCCTGGTTCAAAACATGTGCCCCCCCGGTTCATGCCCCCTGGCAAAATTTCGGACTCCCCGTTTCACCGCCTTTGGGAAAATGTTTTATTTTCAGTCGGTACAAAAAAGTACAAAGTACAAACTACAAAAAAATTTGATCAAAATTTGTACTAAAATTCCGTTCTGAAGCCTGCTTCAAAATAGCTTTTTCTCTCCATCAAAATCGTTTTAGCAGTGTTTCTGACACGATTTTTAATCGTTTTTCTCTTGGCAAAATTCCCCTTGGCAAAATTGGGCGCCCCCGGTTCGGAACCAGGGGGCCGCCTGGTTCATGCCCCCTGGCAAAATTTTTAGCGAATGGAGAGCCCAGCTCAATGTTTGAAAATTGCTCCCGGTTTTCAACTTCCTAAATTCCCGATTAAAAAATTCTCGATCTGCAGTTACGAAAATTCTGGTTCTAAAATTCCAAGTTACTAAATCCTCAGTTCTCGATTGAAGAATATATACCGATTAACAAGTTTGCCATTACTGATTTTCAAATTTTTGACATATAGATTTCTGATTTCCAAATTCTGAACGAAAAATGTTTGATTCTGTATTATTTAAAAATTCCATATTCCCAAGTTCTGAATTAAACATTCTTGAATCTCTGATTAATAAATTCCCAGCTATCAAAATCCTAATTCTCTAATTACCCAGTCCCAAATTCTTGACTTCAAAATTTTCAATTCTAAATTTAACTGATTAACCTAAATTCGATAATCTAAGTTAACCGATTCCAAAATCGCTGATTCTTAAAGTCCCGGTTCCCAAAATCCATATTTTCCAAATGCTCAATTTCTTAATTAAAAAATTCTCGATTCCAGAGATCCTGCTTCGCAAGTTCTCTGTTTCAAAATTCACCGATAATAAAATTTATAAAATTTCCGATTGCCGATTTCTGAATTTCTAAAATACTGAGCCCAAAATTACCGATTTCCGAATTCCAATCCGATTTTTAATTCCGATTCCTAAAACCCCCGATTCCAAAATTTCCTTCTTACGAATTCCAGATTCCTAAATAGCCGATCCCAAAATTCTAAATTCCCGTTTCTTAAATTCTCTGTTCCAAAATGTATGATTCCCATGTTTCCATTACCAAATTCCAGATTATCAAATCCACGATCCGCAGTTTTCTTATTCGCAAATTCCCTATTCTAAAACTCGCGATTTCCAAATTTCCTATTCCCACATTCCTGATTTTAAAGTTACAAAAACCCAAAGTCCAGGTCTCATATTATCGATTCCCAAATATACGATTCACCTATCCTTGATTCCCAAATTCACGATTACCCAAGTTGAGATTCGCAAATTCTCGATTCCCAAATTCCCAATTAAAAGTTCTTTAGACTTGATTAAAAATTTTTCACTTAAAATTTCGTGGGCATTTGTCAAGCCCCCAGATTGACTATGGCCTATTTATTATTGCAAACATTTTGCAGAATGGTGGTGCCTTCGTAGCTTTGCAATGGATTCCGTGTACCCGCCGCTATATCATCGGGAAGTTTGGCCTTTCTCTTTTTCATATTATTGTTGGCAACTTGCACCCTAGCTCAAAAACACACTGTAAGTTGCCCAGTGTGGGGGAATGTTGAAGCTATATCTTATTATATATTTTTATTTAAGGTGAACTATATAGGAGTCGAGATAGATTTCTGTGTAAGAGAAGCAATTAATTTTAGATTGTTGGCAAAATTAACTCCATCAATTTATATTTTAAGTTCTTATCTGTGCTGCTTGATTAGTTAGTCTGGCTAAGCTCACCATGGAAGCCGGATAAAAATTTTAACGTTTAGAACAGAATTTTCAGTCGTGGTGGAGTGGTAATATATGTTTCTAAAGAACATATGAAATGGATCCTGGCTTGGAAAATAGCGATGAAATGCATCTACGACAACGGCATAGCAAATTAACATGGCGTGCAAAAGAATTCTCAGTCTGCGATGGTACCAATAAGGTTTTAGTGGAAGAAAATTCATCGACAGATGCTCATGACACCGGTTAGACATTTTAACTCCTTATTTAGTATTGTTGAACTTTTTTTGACGGATTCTGAGTGTACTGAGTGAGGGAAATGAGCATAGCGAAGAATTTTTAGCGGCCAGAATTGTAATTTTCTACGGAGTCTGTTGCGACTGGATTCTCGTGATAGTTCGTTTGAAATTTTAAAATATCTATTTGCACCTTTGGTTAGATGCAAAAGCGGATTCCAACTTCTTCCAGTTGTAAAATTAAACCCTATGAGTTCGATGCGGGGTCAAAAGGTGTCCTACAAAACTTGTTATGAACCGTATATCGACAACTGGTGCTATTATCTGAACCAAAATAGACTCATTTTGTGCAGTAAAAAGCTCTTTAAAACTGTATGTTGCTTTGCAACATGGCTTTTTTAGGATACAAAAATTTGGTCAAAATAGTTTTTTGAATGGGCTCGCGAGACCCAAAATACACTACTTATCTCCGTAACCACTGGAGCTATATATATATATGGGTGTTATTTGTCTCATTTGGTAGAGCAATTCATCTTCTAAATAGCTACAAATGGTGTACTGCTATAGACATTTTAGGCTGCAGGTTTAAGTCAACATGGATTTGTGAATAGACCCATCCAGGTCTAAATACACAATAACCGTAATATTTCCATAACCGTTCGTGCTACTTATACGGGTGTTAGCGGTCTTATTGTGTAGTACAGTTTATCTGCTATACACCTGCAAACGGTGTGATGCTATTATTTACGCTTCAGCGTTGACTCAAAATCTGCCTTTCAATAGACTTATGAAACCCAAAATGTATGGAAGCTGCAATATTTCCGCAACCGCTCGAACTACGTGTGTTACGTATGTAGTGTCATTTTGTAGAAATATTCATTCTTTAGATTATCCGCACGTGGTATTATAGTATCATTGTTTACGAGGGTTAGCTCAAATGAGTTTTTAATGCTCCCGTGAGTCCTAAGATGCACATAAGTGACGACATCTTTGTAATCGCTTGAGCTATTTGAGCTCATTTTATAGAGCAATTCATCTGTGTGCATAGTTGCACGTTTTTTTAAATACGCAATAATCGGTATTTATCTTCAAATACCCAAGCAGCGTGGCTGATATTCTGCTCATTGTACAAGTTGCTGGTACGTTGTACGTTTCTCTAAATTACATATTCAACGCTTATAATAATTACACAACCTAGTAATTTATAAGCTGTAGGTGTAGGCAAAAGTGCATTAGAAAAGAGTATGACAATTGCATGCACCCACATGTAAACCCGTGTTTGATGACGCGGTCGATTTCGGCCTGACCCCCCAGTTTTTGGCGGTCGAGATGCATAGACCCCACCCCCAATTTCTGGGTGGGGTCGGTTGAACCAGTAGCTGTTTGTAAACCGACCCCCCCCGCAGAAATTGGGGGGAGTGTTCGACCTACTCTCCCCAGCAACTTGGGGGGTTTATGCATCTCTACCACGTCGTCCCCCCCAAAAAAGGGAGGGGGATCAGGCCGAAAACGCCCGCGTCATCCAACACGGGTTTATATGTGAATGCAGGGAAGTGTCATACTCTTCCCTAATGCACTTTTGGTATAGGTAATTCTTCATGTAGAAATTAGTAATCGCAATTTTAGCGTAACCATTATATGTCTATGTATATGTGCTATATATAAAGCTATTTCTACGTTTGCAGACAACGTGTTACCAACTCGGTTTGTTTAATTAGAATTTTAGCTTCATGATAAAATTCAATCTCCATTCTACTTTTCAGGGTATCTAATTTCTATCATTGCTTGTTTATCAATGTAAATTGACGTTATTTTGAAACGTTTAAAGTTGAGCTTATTTGAACGAGATGTAAAATTCCTCGTGCTATTAAGTTGTGATAATTTAGGCCCTCGATTCGGCTGTAATCTAGCACCGTGCTGAACATAGTCTACTATGATGTTTGAAGTCCGGAGCCACGCCCAAACGTCGATGTTTCTGTGACAGCCGAGCCGAGCTGAACTTATGTACTGTACCTGAAAAAGTTGTAATCGGCTCCAAAAAAACTGTTTTTACGACAGAAAAACAACCAGTGTGGCATAATAGTCAGCCATCAAAAACCGCCTAGATTTTGTTGATTTGTACTGATACATTTTCTCTGGTGTTAAGAATTTTAACCTTAAATCAAGCCATTTCAAGCATGGCTGGCCATCGGAAAAGTCGATTCTTGCTTGCCTTTAGAACTACCGAGCCGAGCTAGTGTACATCAAGAGACAAGCCTAGCCGATCACGCCTCAGAAAGAGCATTGAGAGGGCTTCAAAATCTGGCTATTTCTCGCCTCTAGGTGCAATTACAAGGAAACTCTGGACTTTGCACTTGTGTATGTCGAGCAGACGAGGAATCGCAAGAAACCTTAAATTCTGCGTATTTTGTGGTTGTTTGTACACTTGAAACTGTTATTCAGTCAATATATTGTTTATACTGGATTTTACCAGTTATTATTTTGTTTATTACGGATGCACAGTTGCTGATATATGGGAAAATCTTGGGTTAAAAATATAGACGATATTCAAGATTTGGCTATTTTGCAGATATAACAGATGAATACCGCATTATGATCGTGAATTGGTTAAAATATTTCTGTTTTGTTTCTGATATTTCCGTTATATTAGAATTTTAGTTCACTAGTTAACGAAAATACCATTGTGCTATTCATATGAAATAAATGTTTTAGAATGGGTTTTAAAGCTGTTATATTACCAAAAATATTGTGCTAAGTGTGATTATTCTGTTATAACTGGGGTTTAGTCAGCTAAGTTAAATATTATATTTTACATTGTTATGATTATTATTATTATTATTATTATAATCAATGCCGGATCTAGCTCATCTATTTGTTTTATAGCTCTATACGTCAACTTTATCATGTTTTATATCACAATACAGTTGAACATTTTGATTACTTACAGGGTTGCCACAAACGGGGAAACGCGGGTGAACACTTATAATTGATAGACAGACCGGAAACCGATAAATTTGATATCAAGAATAGGAAATCAGGAAACACGGACAATTTGTCATCAAACACTAGAAATCAATTTTTGTTTGTATATACACCTACCTATAATAATTGCTACCGCTAATAAAATACCTATGGAAAATCCTTTCGTTGAGAACTAAAATTTTGCTCTAATTTATAGCAGCAAAAGTAAATTTAGGCATATTTTTGATTTAGTTTGTGCGTAGTGGACCAGAAAGATTATATTTTTGGCATTTTAGATCATTTTACAGAGTGAACATGAAAAAGGGATGTGCTAAAAGCGGAAAATTTGATCTGTAAAAGCGGTGGAACCGGGAAATTGGTCGCCGAAAATTATAGGAACCATGTTCAAGATTTTACTAGATATAATGATTCTGGTTTTCAAGTTTTAAACTAGCTCCTTCGTATCTATGTTATTCCCGAACTCAGACAAAATATTCCTACCTTTGATAATCGTATAGCTAACTAAGTTGATTCATCAGTTTGTCAATACAAGAACTGCTGCCATATGCGCCTATGTGCTTAAAACAAAAAGTCTTGATTTGAGGTATCATACGCGATCAGCTTTGTGCTTTTCGGGTTTAAGATGAAAATATAACTATACCTACTCACGGGGGAGTCGTTTTAAGTTGGCCGTTTCGAATGAGATTATCCCAGATTAATTTAAACATGTCGTTTAAATCTAACTGATTTTGTGTCCTAAAATATGGTTACTCCTTAACATTTTAGTCATAAAAACCATAATACGCCAATTATACAAGAAATTCCAACCTTTTTGTGAGTGAAATGTTGAGCAACAATTATCTTCAGCAACTAACCATAAACCCTAAAACCAAGGTTCTTTTGGGTTCACAAGTTGATCTTGATACAAATGATTTTGCGTGAACCCTAAAAATTTTTGCTGGACTCACGCCGGACCCAATACAGTCTCGGATTCGGAGACATTGTGTTTGCTAATAAATTTTAATAGGTTTGGGTTTGCTTTAGATCATACGTAATAATAAAGCTATTCATAACATAAATATCAACGTATATACGTAATAAGCAGATTAATATAGTTCAAAAAGATATACCAAATCTAGTTAGCGTGCTTGAATTCCACAAACCATAGATTCTGTGCACCTGACAAAATCGTACATGAAATTTGGTCAAATCTTTTGCAGTTATTGGCGGTGTAAAATTTGTGTGGCTATGTAACTGCGTTTCTTTTTTGGGTAAAAATTCGTGAAATTCTCTAGCTAAAAATTGTAAATCTGGACCCAGCGTTTAAGGTCTTGACATAGGGTCCGTTTTGAAAAAATACCCTACCTGAATCTGTATATTGGCGCCAAAGTCATGCCGGAACGACTGATGTGAAGTGTCCACTCCCTGCGTTTTAAATAGTGAAAACTCAAAGCCGTCCGGGCGTGATGCCCCGAATTAAACACCTTTTATTTTTAACCATCTAAATGGGCGTATCTTGCAGCAGTTCTTGCATAACTGTCTTGAACAGCAGTAGAATTCCTATTGGAGTCGAGATCTTTTGTTCGGCTACGTATTTACTGAGCTTGAATCTATGTGCATTAAGCTCAATAAAAATTCAGCAAAGTAAGTTAACCCATATTCTTTTCGTTGTGGGGGAAAATGACCGATTAGTGTTATGCTGTGGGAATTCTGACACGGATAATTCCGCTGCATTTTATTCACACCAACTCCATATTATTCGATGGAGCTAAATATTTGACGTTTATTCGTTACAAGGCGTAGATAGCTAATAAAATAAATAATAATATAGTAAGGCACCAAGCCTCGTTTGCCGTTTAGTCAAAAATTTAGTTTAGACCGGTTGCGAGTACTATCATTTGTCATTAGTCAGATTAGTACTGCATGTCGTTATAATTTGTGTTGTACATGACGTTATCTATCAATTATAGATGACGGAAACGTTCAGCTACATCCACTAAGCAAAACTGAAATAGTGTCTTCTATTAAACATCAGGTGGATGAGATACATACAACTGATACTGAATGCAATGCCATTCCATCGTGTTCACTTGAAAAACCTTCTGAACCACAGAAAGACATAGTGCAGATACCAAGTGCAGCATCTGTACCTCCTGATGTGCCTCCTTTGCATCTATCTCCATCATTTACGGCAAGAGAACGGCAAATCAGCGGGTCCTACTACGCACCGGTGCCTACAGGGACTGGACCAAATCGAACTAGTCTACTCAGCTTTCTGAGTTCTGAAATCACACGTGGATATGACTTGGGAAACGCCGAGCACCGGTTTCTACAAAAACAGAAAAAAGTTTACGCGTTTGTAAAAATACCCAAGGAACTGGAAAAATTTCTTTTCTACGGCTTGCTACAATGCTTTGATGCATTTCTGTATATTTTTACACTGCTACCGATCAGGTAAGTAAAAATTTGTTTTCTTGGTTTTGTACGGTGCGTCCGAACAAAAAGTATAACATGAAGCTTTAAAAATGTTGATGTACCAATGTTTATCTGATTTAATATTTAATGATTGCTTGATTGATTTTGTCGTTAATATAGCTTTCTAGGAATGGTATATACTCGACAACATATAGCAAAATTTTTAGCAGTTGAAGGAATTTCCATCCACATTTTTTCAATCAATTTCGGTGAAAATTTGACTTGTCGGACAGAAGCTACGTGGTTGGAGGGTGCCTAGAACATATGGATAACTGGATTCTCTATACGCCGAAAAATTTGCCAAGTGCATGATCTTGTAGGGGCAAAAATTTTGAATACCCGGTTCCACCGGGAGGCTTCACAGTTTAAGAATTCTCAGATTCACTGATTCATATTATAAGAACAAGGATAAAAACGCTGCCAAAACGCTTATGATTTGCAAGAAAATTTTGACGAAATTTGAAATTTTAGCTTCAGAATGGGATTTCAGTAAAAATTTTGGTCAATTGCTATGTCTGTGCGTTTTTACCGAAAAAGGTTATTTATGTCAATTGGGGTGTGTTTTTACCGGAGGGGACACCTTTTCTTTGTCAGGGGGAACTTGAAAATGCCTGATGCCCACCCACCGCCTCCCCACTTGGAGAGCCCAAAGCAGTGTTTCTCGGTGATGCTTTGGGAATAGTTTTTGTTGCTTGATCAAACTAGATGTGATTTAGGCTCTTGATATTAGTGCTTGTGAAGTTGTTTTAGGCCAAGTAGTCGAACGACTCTGGTCAGCAGTTGATAAATTTGTTCACGAGAAACCTTAATTGTTTTATATCGTTCATGTTATAACGTTGATTACGTCTTGCCTTTTGGCCTTAGTGCAGATGTGTTACAATAGTCACCGCATTACCTTTCTATATTTTGGCTTGAATACATTTTCCTGGTGACTATATTTTTGCTTCAGCATTACATGTTCATTGGGTAATATTATTCATTACATATCCCCTGGGGCTCAAACCCCCTTCTTCGAGCTGTCGCCGACCGTCCACTCCGCGAGAGGTGGCTCGATCCTCCCCTGAGGCGAACCCCCAAAAAATTATGCTCCCCTAACGACCCTGCTCCAGCGAAACTGCTGCTATCCCACTGGAACTTCGGACCTCGGGCATGTGTTGGCAGGCGCAGGTGTATTTAGTTCTCATTTACAGACAGACTAGAACAATCTTAGAAACTGCCCGTTTTCTGAACATGTATGTCGCTGTTGCCAAGTAGTGTTACATAATATATTTTGCATATGCAAACAATCAAAATTTTACCTGATTTTATATTCATAGTCTAGATTTAGGCAAAAACTGAATCTGTAATTTGACCTGACAGCAAATTCAGCAAGAATGCAATGTGGAGTTGTGAATGCTTCTAATGTTTTATTTGTTGTTCCACCTCAGATCTGGCTCCAGAATTCATAAAAATATGGAATTTTGCTGATTGAGATATGACTGAGCGATAGCTGTATAACAATTTTTATCCGTAATCATTAATGACGTGAAAGAAATAGAATTTATAACACCCTAGCATCATTGTGACATGATTTCGTTAATACCTGGCCCTGGTACAGGATAAGCCATTATGTATGTCTGTTATAAAAGTCAATGGATACTAGTTCTCACAAAATGTGAAATCCTGGTGACGTCGATAGTATCTACGCACCGAAGCAAAGCCTGGGTAGCGAGATATGGGCAGCGAAACACTGCCATCCGTCTAGCCGGATTTGGCAAAGAACATTAAAAAAGAAGTTTTCACGATCTTCCCTTTGCGCCCTCAGTGGAAACTCCGCTTGGCTAGCTCCGTTTCAAAAACAAACATTAGTCGTTCAAAAAACTTAAATGTTTTTTCACATTACATAGTCATTTCATAGTTAATCTTAAATTTTTTTCACATTACATAGTCATTCTTCATGGGTCCATCTTAAAAGTGGCTAGTACCGCGTAAGGCCAACACATTAATTTGTTATATATGGGTCATTTCACGAAACCATGTATTTTTGAAACACCACATTTGGAAGGTGCTATGTGTTTTCTTTTTTTTTTTTTCTTCTTTCGTCCTTCTTCCCTCTTTGTTTCCCGTTTGTTTTGTATTTTTTTTTTTCGTTGCGATACGAGCCTCCTGTAGTGTTCCGTAGGGGGGGGGTAGTGTTGGGGTTGGTGTTGTTTTTTTTTTTTATTCGTTTTTTTTTTTTGTGGTGTAGGGGAGGGGGGTGGTGGGTGGTTTTTTTTTGGGATGGTACCCGGTCGTATGTGTTGTGGCGAGCCCTTTGGAGGGCGTGGGTCTTGATGTTGTGGCGCGTGGTTCTTTTTTTTGTTTTATATACCCCTATTTTAGAAAAATCTTGTCGCAGTAGTTTTTCTGGCGCGGAGGAGTCATCTCCTGCTGGTTCCTTTTTGTTCTCACATCCCTTCCTTGGGTGGGGGATGTTAAACAAAAAATTTCAGGCAGATCCTTAAGCCTTGTAAAAATTGGCACTCCCACATGTATATATTAGTCGGAGCGGCTACACCTTGTCATGAATATTCATGATTTAGTTATTAATTATATATATTTCATTCTCTGACTCTTGTATCGTAATCTTGTTTTGTACTATTGGTAACGTCTGACATGGAGTAGCTGTGTATGTTTATCGTTACGGTGTTGTGCGTATAAATCGTTCGCTGACGACAAGGAGAGAGGGCTGTTTTTCGTTGTACAAGGCTTCTTGATTATTGTGCGTTGTGACGAGGTGTGAGCGGTGTTCATGGCTGTGTTTTGGATTTCTCTGTATTGTGGTAGAGGCTAATTTCGTCTCAATTGATCCGTCGTAACAACACGTAATTAATTGCTGTACACCGATTATTCTCATCTTACTGGACTTTATGAATCATTGCATCTGCTAAACTCGCCGAGAGTGAGAGTTGTCGTCATTACCACTATTCCATACCTTACGGCAGCAACTACATCCAAACATCTCAAGTGTCTAATTGCGGCTGAACCGATATCGTTACTGTGGCGTGACCGTTGTCTACCCAACTGCATCCAGATATCTCTCGTCTCGAAGACTGTGACGGTTAATATTACATTTCATAATATTTGTTATATTTAGTAACAATTTGGCGCACTGAGTAGGATTACAATGTCATTTTGTAGTAAATCGGGGTTAATTCGTAAAACAATCGGCGGTCGTAAGGGTCGTCTGAAAACCCTCATAAAAGAAAGTGCTAACGTCATCGCAACAGCACAAACTATCGATACGAACGATGACAATGTCGTTCAACAGACAATTATGGACATTGAAACTCTAACTACGAAATTATTATCAGCCGTTGACTCTCTTAATCAAAGTAGTAAAGAGTGGCAAGAGTTGATCGAAAACCTTCCTGATGCTGACGTCGCAGCAGAAGAAGCCGAGTACGATAAATTCATCGATAAAACGGATAACTTTATAGCAGTTATCGACGAAGGACAGCAACAAGTTAACATGCTAAACATGGTACTGAGGAATATTCGCCGAACAGATCAACAACAACGATCGAGTTTAGACAATGTAACAAACCCTAGTAGACAACCCACAGTAAATTTGCCGAAGTTAGTATTGCCAACATTCGATGGAAACATCCGGGGGTGGAATCAATTTTGGTCGTTATTCAAAATCAACATCGACGAATCTTCAAATCTTAGAGCAATCGAGAAGCTTACATATCTGCTTGGTCTCCTCAGTGGGAAGGCGCTGGCGGCAGTTGAAGGGTTGGAAGTTTCAGACAGCTCTTACGAGACCGCGGTGAGCATCTTAAAAGGGCGATTTGAACGATCGACAGAAGTAACAATCGGCAGCCTCTATAGCGAACTTAAGAAATTGCCTACCGCCACTAATCGTGTAGCTGATCTGCAACGAACATTTGACGCCTGCGAAAGCATTTTTCGACAATTAAAATCAGAAGGCGAGCAAATCGATGACAACCGGTCCTTGATTTTGGATATTTTAAGTAAATATCCGTCTACAATCTTGAAAGAATTATCTCAACGGAATGGAGTCGGAATTCACTCGACCGTTAACGAGCTTCAGCATGCTTTACATGAACACATTGAAAAATCATCGAATTTCAACGAATTACTCGATGACCTTCAACCAATCAACAAATCTACAACAAAACTTACATCGACTTTCTCTGAACATCCTGCGAGATACCTGGAATCGCAGTCATCATCCAACGACACTTCTGCTCTGAGTACCATCGATAAGTCATCCTCGCAAGCTAACCGGAATCCTGGTTTTAGTCCTCAAGTACCACGCCCGTGCTATTTTTGCAACGGTAATCATCTCAACATGGATTGTAAACGTTATGCCAGTGCTTCACAACGACAGAAGCGCCTGGAAGAAGTGGGTCGTTGTCAACGATGTATGTGGTTTGGTCACACAACTTCTAATTGCCGCGCTAACGGTCAGCGACTAAAATGTTATGCTTGTAACGCTACCGAACATCCAACAGTACTATGTCCTCTAAAGTTCCCGAACACTAATTCAACCCCAAAATCCGCGATCGCTTTTGTAGGTGAAGCCGAGCGAAATTCAGAACCCAAAGGGCCGAATAATCAGTCCATGGCCGGATTATGTGTAGAGCAACAATCTTTGTTGTCAACAGCTGTCACACATATTCGAAATCCAGCTACAGGTAGCGAACTTAAAGTCCGTCTCATGCTTGATTCTGGTAGTCATCGCACATATGTGACGGAAAAGGTGGCTCAACACTTACGCTTACAGACGAACAATTCGGAGGTTTTACAAGTTGCCGTTTTTGGGTCAACTCAATCCACCCATGTTTCAACTGACCAAGTTGATATAGAAATTCTGCTTCGAGATGGAACTTTCAAAATACTTACCGCCCACACAACGCCACTCATAACAAATTGTACATTAGCTACTACGAATCTACCTGAATCTACACGAAATCTTATCCGCTCTATGTCGTACGCGATGGCTGACGATTTTAACGGCGATCAAGGTCCTCCCGACGTGTTGATTGGGTCGGACTACTTTTGGGAATTTATCGTTGGTACTCGAATCAAGACTGATGACGACATTTATATTATACCATCCAGTTTGGGTTTGATATTAGGCGGACGATATGCCGACGATGGTATTTTGCGTGTTAATCAACACGCTCTAGTTTGTCTCACTGAGCGAAGGCAGTATACGAATGTTATGTCTAGTCTGACTTTCATTGCCGCTGAAAGTCGAACAAAGAGTCCGTGCCCGGATGTAGACGAGTTTTGGTCACTCGAACGAATCGGCATCGCTGACGACCCAATTGCTGACGATGACACCTCAGCGTTAGACTCTTTCAACCGTACCGTATATTTTGAAAACGGCAGATACAATGTCTGTTGGCCATGGAAGTCAAATTTGCCTCCACTACCGAAAAATTTTAGTTTGGCACGAGGGCGCCTCTCATCTTTAGCAAGGCGTCTATCATCAATGGACGAATCCGTTCGAGAAGAGTACAACGCTGTGATCGAAAAACAACTGGAGTCTGGTATCATCGAAAAGGTGCCACCAAACGAGCTCAGACGTTCAGAAAACCTTGTTCATTATCTTCCGCACCATCCGGTTATCCGTTCCAACAACACCACGACTAAGGTGCGAATTGTCTACGACGCATCCGCTCGTTGTGGAAAGGATAACATATCACTGAATGAATGCTTCTATCGAGGACCCGTAATACTGCCCGAATTGTGTAGTATCCTCATTCGATTCCGTCTAAATGCTGTAGCGGTCGTGGCAGATATTGAAAAGGCGTTCCTTCAGATAGTCCTTCAACCGACTGAACGGGATGTAACTCGTTTTCTTTGGTTTCGAAATCCCACTTCACCTGATGCAAACGATTACATTGTGTTACGTTTTGTTCGAGTCCCCTTCGGAGTGATTAGCAGTCCTTTCCTCCTAGGCGCTGTTATACAACACCACTTGTCTGCCGTTGGAACACCCGTCGCGGAGCGGATAAAGGGTAATATTTACGTAGATAACGTTATAACTGGTGCTGACGACGAGGAAAAGGCTTTTGCTCTATATAACGAAGCGAAAGCGATCTTTAACAGTGCTGGAATGAATTTGAGAGAGTGGACGTCCAATTCAAAGACATTTATTCGATCGATATCAGCGAGCGATCGAATGTCGAACCCATCAGCAAAGGTTCTCGGATTAGCTTGGAATAATAGTACCGATACCATTGGATTGCAGTATTCCAACTGGCACAAGTTTAGTGACTGTAATACAAAACGTGGAATCCTGCAAGCGATTGCTTCGATCTATGATCCCCTTGGTATGTTCCATCCATGTCTACTCCCTGCAAAATGTTTTTTGCGTGATCTGTGGAATTGCAATATTTCGTGGGACGACACCATTACTCTTGAAACGCAGCTGAAATGGAAACAATTACACGCCGATATTGCCGGTATCTTTCGTATTGTGCTTCCTCGTCATATCCCAATCCAACCTAAGGTCGCTCCAATAGTCGTAGCCTTTTCTGATGCATCGATCGACGCGTATGCCGTAGCCGTCTACATCTGCACTAAATCACATTTCGGATGGAAAAGCGACTTGATATTTTCAAAATCACGCCTCACCCCAAAGCGAACGACAAAACGTGATATAACGCTTCCACGCTTGGAACTTTTGGGAGTTGCAGTTGCTTCCAAGGCTATCGAATTTGTTCGGCGCACAATCTCTAGTATGGTTATATCTTCGAAGGCGCATCTGATGACTGATTCAACATGCGTCTTGGGTTGGCTGCGTTCTGATAAACAGTTGCCAGTATTCGTGAACAATCGAGTTACAGCTATTCGACGACTTGAAAACACTGAATTTCATCATGTGCGTTCAGAGGATAACCCAGCTGATATAGCAACGCGTGGATTGCCAGCTACCGAGTTAGCTGGTAATACGATGTGGTGGTGCGGGCCACCATGGCTTCAACAGGATTCTTCAGCGTGGCCGACACAGTCAGTGGTTGATGTAGTAACTGATAGTGATCTACGTGATATGATTAACGAATCGACACCTACCCCGATTTGTCATACACACGTCACCATAATAGAGCAAGATCGGGTTAGTGAAATGGACCGAAGCAAATTTTTGACAATCGATCCGTCCAGATACTCTTCATTCCGTCGATTACTGCGAATATCCGCTATTTGTTTAAAATTTATTAAAGTTATGGTATGGGATCGTCTGACAGCGACATGCCGTTCTGCATACCCTCCCCTATCTGCTATATTCGAAAATATTACGTCCTCTGTGCCCGTTGATGCGTCAGACATGAAACAAGCCAAACTGCAGTGGTTTACAACTATCCAACACCACCATTTCAAATCTCTGATCAAGGCCATGCGAGACAAAAAACCACACCAACTAATACGTCAACTAAATACACAGATTGACGACGATGGCCTCGTACGATGTTACGGTCGTTTACGTTATGCAAATCTACCGGAAATGTCTCTACGGCCTGTTTTATTACCCAAAAATGATGTAGTCACAACGCTAGTTATTAGAGACGCTCATGAATCTTTATGCCATAGCGGTATTAATCATACCTTAAGCTACCTTCGCCGTGAAGTGTGGATTCCGCACGGACGAAACGCTATTCGAAAGGTTATTACTAGGTGTTTATTGTGCAAGCGGCATAAAGGACCACCATTCGCGCTTCCGAAAATGCCCCCTTTACCTAGAAAACGGTTATCTCGATCAAAACCGTTTCAATACACCGGTCTTGATTATATGGGACCTGTTAACATCTCTGTTCACAACGTCACCCAAAAGATGTGGGTCTGTCTATTTACGTGTTTGGCGATTCGAGCGGTACACCTCGAAGCTGTTACCGACTGTTCGTCGCAATGTTTTGTAGACTGCGTTAGCCGATTCATAGCCCGTCGGGGGTGTCCCGAAGAGATAATTTCGGACAACGCCGCTCAGTTTCAATTGACTAAACAACTCTTCGACACACGGTGGCAGCATATCATATCCGATAACGAAACGATTACGTACATGGCAAATAAAGGCATCAAGTGGAACTTGATAACAGAGTTGTCGCCGTGGCAAGGCGGCTTCTACGAACGATTAGTGGGAATTGTGAAGACGGCGTTGAAAACAGTTGTTGGCCGCAAACTTTTGAAGTATGATGAATTTGTAACCGTATTATCGGAGCTGGAAGCCATTATCAACAGCCGCCCGCTGACATATGTGTGTTCGGATATTGACTCTGGATTTGTACTTCGTCCGTCTGATTTTCTAACAGATTTGATGTTAGGTATGCCGGAACTACGGAAAGATGCTTTGCCAGTTTGTGGTGATATGGGCAAACATCTAGTCAAATATTGGAAATTCAAACAGCGGCGACAACAACAATTGTGGGATATATGGTACGATGACTACCTTCTTAGCCTACGAGAACGTGATTGCCGCAATCACCGACAAAGTCGCAATGCAATTCCAATTTCACCCAGTGTCGGCGAAGTCGTTTTGGTGAAAAACTCTGATTTACCTCGTGGTACCTGGAAGCTGGGACGAGTGACGAAAGTAATCAAAGGTGTTGATGATGCTATCCGAGCCGTAGAACTGATACTACCGAATCGACACACCATTCGCAGATCTGTTGGGCATCTATATCCTTTGGAAATACCGATTTACACGTCTAACGTTGATGACAATTCAGATGAGTTGGTCGATGATAATCGAAACGTTACAGACAATGGGAACAGTTCCGACGACACTACTCCACACACGAACGGCGTAATGAATGACGACGATGAACCGTTTGACGGGTTCGCAGAGGAAGAGGTTGCAGCCGCAGAAAGAGCAGTAAAGTTCGTCCGAACTGGTGATGATATACGACTATTAGCAATTATGGTGCAGAACAATATCTACCAGCATCTTTCATCAAACGATTACTTTAACTAATACGTCATTAATCTCCATCGTAGTACCGTAACTTGCACAAACAATATAACGTAGTATTATCATTAATTGTCTTTCTCGGGAGTGTCATGAATATTCATGATTTAGTTATTAATTATATATATTTCATTCTCTGACTCTTGTATCGTAATCTTGTTTTGTACTATTGGTAACGTCTGACATGGAGTAGCTGTGTATGTTTATCGTTACGGTGTTGTGCGTATAAATCGTTCGCTGACGACAAGGAGAGAGGGCTGTTTTTCGTTGTACAAGGCTTCTTGATTATTGTGCGTTGTGACGAGGTGTGAGCGGTGTTCATGGCTGTGTTTTGGATTTCTCTGTATTGTGGTAGAGGCTAATTTCGTCTCAATTGATCCGTCGTAACAACACGTAATTAATTGCTGTACACCGATTATTCTCATCTTACTGGACTTTATGAATCATTGCATCTGCTAAACTCGCCGAGAGTGAGAGTTGTCGTCATTACCACTATTCCATACCTTACGGCAGCAACTACATCCAAACATCTCAAGTGTCTAATTGCGGCTGAACCGATATCGTTACTGTGGCGTGACCGTTGTCTACCCAACTGCATCCAGATATCTCTCGTCTCGAAGACTGTGACGGTTAATATTACATTTCATAATATTTGTTATATTTAGTAACACACCCGAGGGGGGGGGGGGGGGGTTTTAGGGGGGGGGGGGCCACCCCCCCACAAGACATAGTGTGTGAGTCTACATCTAGTTCTAGATAGTAGATTTTTTTTTTATTTCGCCTGGCGGTTAACTAAAACAAAATAAATTTATTTTTAGTTAGCTTTAGTTTGGGTGATGGAGACAAAGGGCAGGGCGAAAATGAGGGGCAGGAGAGGGGGGAAGCTCCCCCCCCTACCCCGTTACCGCCACGGCCCTTGTGTGGTGGAGATGTTATTGATTTATTTTGTTTTTTTTTGCTTCTGTGCTTTTTTTTTTTTTTTCTGACGGGGGGGGGGGGAGCCATACGTGGGGGGGGGCTACATTTTCATTAAAAAATTTAATACATGGGTCCATTCTAGTGGGGCGTTACTATGTTTCTATCCGGCCTATTGTGACACTGTATGCTAAATTTGGCTTTTTTAAATTTAATTTACGTCAGGTCGGGAGGCTACATTTTGCATATTCCATTTTTGGCATTTTATGACCTTCGACTTCATAATCAAACAGCACATGGACAGACGCTTATATTCTTTTTTCAATAACACCTGTACTGATTACGATTACCGTTTTGGCGCTAGTGCACTTTGACGTTCTTTACTAGCGTATGTAAGCTGCCAGATTTGACCTTGGTCGGGGGGCTATATGTCACGAAAAAAAAATTTTCGGAAGCTTGACGTCAGCTTCAATGTCGATGCTTACTCCCAAGTTTTTGTGGAAAAATTAGAAAATACCAAAGGATCACATTGAAATGAAAAACACATATTTGTATCACTAGCGATACGGCGAACGTTTATAGTGGGACATGTGTTTTAGGCTTCATTTGGACAATCCAGGTTGAAAACCTCTGGCTCCTGCTATGTTAGGGGTACAGAGGTCCAAGATATCTCATTATGACCGTCGGACATTCTATTACTACATCTCACAGCGAATTAAATTTGTTCCAAAAGACTGATGGTATGGGCAAAAAGTGCCGATGTAGCCAACCCCCCGACCCCCGACTAAAATGACATGTTTTCGTGAAATGACTCATATATAAGTCCCAATATAAATAGATTTACATGAGTTATATAGATTCAGAAAATTGAACTTCGATTCTTCATAGCAGAATGAATCATCACGTTTACAGGTATTTTGTTTATGGTCACATGTATACCAAAACAGTGGACTTGACTGATTTTTGTTTAAAAATGTTTTCGTTTTTTAAAAAAAACTGTGACATTGAGATGTATTTAGTATCGAATAACATGCATTATGAAATGGAAGTATAATCGGTTTATCTATTGACACTTTGAGCTTACAGTAGTAAATTTACAGCAGTATTAGCAAAATATAATTTTCTTTTAATTTTTCAGTGGACTATTTTTGGAACAGATTTTTCATTTGGGCCTGCGTACAGTTTACAACTAGTCCGCTATATTACGATACTATTAAGCATGTATCATTACTCCCACAGGAGATTCTATTTATTAACATACAAGTTTCTTTCGCTTTTCAGATTTGTTCTCGCCGTCCTTCATTTAGTCTCACGACCGTTCACGTCGGCTCCGCTCTCATCATCTGAAATTTGTGATATTATCAAGGTGATCGTTCTTGTTTGCTCATCGGCGGTGATTACTTTGGTCGACACGTCAGCTCTTTATCATGTAGTACGAGGTCAGGCGGTGATCAAGCTCTATATTGCGTATAATATGCTGGAAGTAGCGGGTAAGTGCTGTTGAGTGGCAGTGTAGTTTTTTGATGTAGCTGTGTTGGTTTTATGTTTCGGATGGATGTACGACAATCCCAATTATTGCATGTTCAATCCCAACCTAGTATACTTGTATTCAAATGGCATAATTGAAAACTGAAAATTTGTGTATTTTCAAGTATCAGTAACTGAAATCTGCAATGTCCCATACGCACGAAATTTCGCGCACATATCCTTTGATTAAGCGTAAACAGGTTTCAACTCTTTCGCTCATAAAAGACTGCCGAAGGTACTCGGGTAGATTTCTCATATAGATAACCTTGTTCCAGCATTAGGATTGAAATTGTTTTTACAGGACTACTGACGCCTCAAACATGGAACACGGCAACGGCTATATCTCCGTAATCGATAGAGATATATATTATTACGGGTGATTCGGGATTATTGATTATTATAGAGTTAATGTGCATCTCTTGGTAATTACTAGGTAGTGCGCGATGCTGACAACGGAACCTATGTTTCTGGCTTACCCACAGGACAAAAAATACCTGAGTTCTTGTGCATTAAGCACACCAACTTCAACCTGGGTGAAGTCATTCATGTTAGCTAGCTGAAATTTGAGCGCCGACGGGTCAACTAAGAAGTCTTGTAATTGCATTTTATCGTTCTTTCAATGCCTTAAGAACGTTTGTATTTTTTGATGCGTTTCTCTCGAAGATACCTGTTTCAGCAGTTTTGTGTAGGTTACTTGTTGAGATTGAATTGGACTCGAGAAAACTTTTATCTTATTACTCAAGCTCATTTTTGCTTTTGCAGACAAATTATTTTCGTCGTTCGGTCAAGACATTCTTGACTCTTTATTTTGGTCAGCGATGGAATCGCGTGACCGTAAACGCGATTATGCTTCGACAATGGTTCATTTGGCGGTTGCAATTGTTTATGTCGTTCTTCATACCGGCCTTGTTCTATTCCAAGCGACGACGCTTAATGTGGCGTTCAACAGCCAAAACAAAGCTTTGATGACAATTATGATGTCGAATAATTTTGTCGAGCTCAAAGGATCGGTGTTTAAAAAATTTGCCAAAAACAATTTATTTCAAATGTCATGTAGCGACGTTCGCGAAAGATTTCACTATTGCATTTTGCTGACGGTGGTTGTATTCCGGAATATGGGAGAGTTTAAGTGAGTAGAGTATTAGGTACGAATTGATGACTTTTGGATAGATTCAATAGTCTTACCTGGCGATAGCTAATGCTGCACTACGTATCTTTTATTCTGCATATGCCGTCCGTCGGCCAAGATGCCTAATATGGTTTCAGTAATCAATGTGTTTTTCGGGTGCAGCAGTTTTTGTAAAGGTTTTAGTGAAATACACGCTTTGAAGCATGGGTACATATTCATTCTTGAGTGCATACACATCGGGATTTACCAAAACATGAGTCTGTGAGACTTAGTATTTATCTGTTCCGAATGGTTTAAAAACATATTCCCTGCCAATATTTCTAGCTTTCCCGCGCTTTCCCACCATAACATTTTGTGACCCCTCCAGGAAAGTGACTCCAGCGGACACGAAACACAAAACAATATTTTGTTCTTAACATCTCAATCCAATAATATTAATTTACAATCTCATAAATTACTGCAAAGTTTATTGGTTTAATAATTTAGTTTAAAAAATTATTAACATTCAGTCACAAGTATAGTGGCAATCACTCTGAAGTGACTTCCAAATACACGTTGAACCTGGTGCCTCATTTCGTTAAAGAATCGAGACTCCCCGGTTCCCATCCGGGCCCACTCCCAATTTATAACCCAGGCACAGGTTTTAGCGCATAAAGAGGTTAGCTCTTTATATATTGCGGTTCATAACGATAATAATGATAAGCAACTGGTGGTCAGATCGATTTCACTGGTGGCTTAATATGCTTCTGGTGATGCGTCCTAGCGATCTCGGTATAGATACATATTTACTAGAATCTTGGCAACATGCCAAGTGTATGAATTCGGAGAAATGAGAAACTGTAACGTTAACATACTGTGAAACAACTCATCAAAAATATATTCCTGTCACGAAACAAAGATGTAGCTCACCAAAAAATATTTATTAATCTGCTGTTCAATAAGGCATAGATGCAGCAAAACTGATAATTATTTAATACGCACGCTAAGCGGGTTAATTCTACCTCAGAACTGTTTACGAATCGTGAACAACATATTTATGTAATCTATGTATAAAAATACATAAATAAGAATCTTAATAAAAAACACAGTAACAGAAAACAAACAGAATTTGCTACAGACCGCATGACACTCGTCTTATTCGCACCACTCGCCTTGTCTCAACCATTGATATAATTACCTCTACACGAAGAGATACGTTTAAATACAGCGAAGATTTGAAATCAGCGCTCGCGAAAACCCATATGAACTTATTTTGAGCCACAAATCTATTAATATACGGCTAGAAGTTGTAATGTCACAGATGACTATATATGGCGTCGGGCCTAAATTTGGCCTCAAATACCAATTGACCCAGCGGTCCTACATCAAATCTGTTGACACCATGCAGGTAGCCCCTCAGTAGCTCTATTCACACACCAAATTTCGTGCGAATTGCTTGAATGGTTACATAGCTACACCTCGACAAAGTTAGACCAAAAATTTTGGAAATTTGGCCATTTGCTAAAGTCCTCCATGTCCCGTAGGGACCCGACCAAAGCAATTTATATACCCATAAATAAAGCTTCATAGGACGTATATTTCGATATCAAAACGATTCAAATCCGCTCAAGGGTTGCCGAGTTATGAGCAAAAATGACACAAAAATGGCCCATTTTAGCCATGAACCCTGTGGTTACCCCCCTTTGAGCCCCTGTGGTGGAACCTGGATGTGTCGAATGGTAATAAAACCTCCAAAAGGCACACATAGAGTATTGTAGCTTTCATATGAGCCCTGACACGTCCACATCGGTTTACGTTTAGATAACGAAGTCCTGTTTACAGAGACAAAATAAACGGACACCCTTATTTTTCACCATAGGTCGGTTTAGTGAGAATTCTTTGATTCCGAAGCTATCGCTTCTCCATCTCCGAATTCAATAAATGGACACCTCGTCTCATTTTCACTGTTTAATAATCTTTCTGGACCATTAGGTTATGTAAGCTTTATATAATATTATTATGCAACAAGAGTTTGTGTGGAATGGATTAAGCAATTTTACTGAAGTGACTTAGTACAATGCTACTTAGGTTCGCGTGTACGTGGTCATAGGAGCTTGCGTTTTTGAACGAGAACTGTTGAACCATTATTAAAATTTAATATCTGTTAACAGTTCGATTCTGGATTTTCGATATCGCTTGTACGAAATTGCAGGTAACGTGAAATCTCCAATTCGAGATATCACAAGATACTTGAGAAACTCGTCTAGTGTCATGTTTAATATTTTTTATAGTATTTCAGTTTTATAGCAAATCTAATTAAAAATTTTAGCGAATTCCTGTTTTCTCCGGTGGCGCGCGCATCGTTTACCTCAGAGCTGATATTAAATTAATGTTCATGTTACCTAAAAGTTATTCGATACTTCTAGTGTCTTTTACTAAAATCCATCAATAAATTAGATATACATCAGTGAAAACGCGCCCTCAAAACGTTAATAATTGGACAGCAGAACACCGCTTATTGTTAAAGCTCGAGCTTTAGTCGAACACTCGAAATGTAAGCTTTTTTGCAATATTTTTAACATACTGAAACTGCGCCAGGTCGTATATTGAAACAGACAAGATATCGAACACTGACCTTTTATTTTTTACTCCTTAAAGGAAATCAGTAATAATTTAAGTGCAGCAACTAAGATTATATTTTTATCAATTATTATTCCTGCTGTAAATGACGCATAATTAAACTATAGTAATCAATAGGTTGGAAGTTCTATTTTTTCGAGCCCATTAACAACACTCGTACAATTTTAACGTTATTATGTTGAATCCAAGCTTATCATTCAATCATGAAATGACATCTTATGAGCTATTTACAGGTATTACCATAGTTACCGCGGAAATAACCGTTGTTGCTAGTCTTCGATCAAACAGAAATCACAATGCAAAAGCCCGTAGTGCTCAAGAGAATTAGATTTAAGTAGTTTTGTAAGAATATATTCTTAAACGGACTCGATTTTGTAGAAGCCTTAGAATCAAAAATGTTGGCATAAATATAGCCAGTTGTGTTTATGTGAATAACGGGCATTTCATTGTGTTATAGCCATATATTTAGTGGATACTTCCTGACGCTTTTATTTATTTATTGGGTTGACTGGTTTTAAATGATGAAGGTGTTCGTTAAAAATATCGCAGCAATTATTGTCCACAAATCGCTTTTAATTTCGTCATCACTGTTGACATATTTCATTCAAACTGAAACCCAAAGTCATCGCATTCTTGTACTTTCAGACAGAGCAGCTATTTAGTTGAAACAGAGCATGCTAACTGAACGAAGTTTTAGCTGAGGGCACCTGGTGGAACATACAACTTTTTTTGTCGGTATTGCTCATAACTGAACCTCGGTGGATGAGTTTCGATAATTTTTGTTTGATAGTAAAAGTGATGAGGATGTGCTCTATTTGTTGAACTCGAACAGCTCCGACCCATCTTCCAATTGAAAAAAAATAGTAACAAACAGGCATTAGGGGTACTTTACCAAATCTGGTTATACTGGTATCAGTGTACCAATGTTCTCATAACCAACATCTGGCGACACAGGTTTTGAATCAAATAACAGAAACACACAAAGTCAGCTTATCCAGATTAACAACTTTTTGTGCAACCGCAGTAATTCGTCGACCGTACCATAAATATCCGATTTTCTAATTTTGGCATGCAATTCCGTGCGTTCACGTTACGAGTGTCTTAGGTTGTCACACACGCTATATATGATAGCTTTGGTATCTAGAGTGCATCTTGACTGTATACAGTACTCGCCAGAAATGAGTGTCGCCTTTTGAACGAACGAACATCGAACAAAATTCCTTTATTGTCGAACGAAGCTCGAACACTTTTCGAACAGCTCTCAAACAGATTTAAAAAAGCGCACCAAAATTTCTAACACGTCTCGAACATAATTTTGAATTTATCGAACGAAATTGGAGCGAACATCATATGTATATGTGTGTGTTTTAAGGTTTTTTAGAACGTTATGTATATATAGGATTTTCTAATATCGTCATTTATTTAATTTTTGTTGTTTTCTGCGCCTCAGAATCGTTGTTGTAAATTTAACAGCATGTAAACTTCTGTCAGATTAGCATTATGAATCTTCATGGGTCCCCTAGGTCTTAGGGGTGTATACATAAAATACAGATCTTGTTATGTTGTAAGGAATCCGCTGGAGCCGGTCCCTTCGAGAACTGACGAAATCTGATGCAAGAACAGGAAATGCAAATTAGATAATGTATGACAATCCTCCTACACATTGGGTAACATTTATTGTATCATCTGTTTTGTATATAAGCTATGTTTTAGTTCAATAGACACTTCGCTTTGCTTCATTTTACGATCGCTACAACGTAATTACATATAATGGCAACTAAGTGAAACAAAGCTCCGTTTCACCTCTGCGAGATTATAGTAGTGTGTTATCAGCACGTAGCTGTTTGGTTACTTCTTATATGTCGTGCGCTGTAAAGGTGAATAACCCAAAAATCTTGTCATAAAACTTCTCGAACCAAGTTTTCTTTACCTCTTATCAAACCTATATTTCCAAGTTAGTGCCAGAGAACCAGGGACGGTAATCAATTTTATGAGGAGGCAATCTCCGCAACCGCAGCGCGTCCCCCTATATTACCCATGAACTATAATTTTAGCAGGAAGCCCGAACACCTGTGGGAAATGGTTCCAGATATTGCGTTAGTTCTTCTTGGCGAATTTTTTATCGACTGGAGCAAACACGAGTTTATTATGGAGTTTAACGAAATACTGTTCGGAGTTTGTTGGAATATTAACATTATCTTAAAGTAAAGCGAAGTTGAAAACATTTTTATGACATGATGTTTTTATAGCTTTTGTTTTGCCAGATTAAAACTAAACCGTTTCATCTTGTTTGATAAGCACTTTTGCTACACATTACATTTTAATGTGTTGTCGCACTTTTTTCTAGGCATTCTGCAGTCAATTATTATTGCAACGGAGCTGAGGTACCTAAATTACCCATGAACTATAATTTTAGCTGGAAGCCCGAACACCTGTGGGAAATGGCGCCAGATATTGCGTTAGTTCTTCTTGGCGAATTTTTTGTCGACTGGATCAAGCACGCTTTTATTACGAAATTTAACGAAATACCATTCGGAGTACGTTGGAATAACTTTCTTTTAAAGTGAAATGAAGTTTAAAGATTTTTATGACATTACGTTTTTACAGCTTTTCTTTCACCAACTTAAACCTAGACAGATTTATCTTGTTTAATAAGCATTTTTGCTACGCATTACATTATAGTAACGGTTATCGCTATTTCCTAGACATTCTGGAGTCAATTATCGAAATGGTGCGAGCGAAGTTTACACTAAGGGCGCTAGGGGGAAAATCACGAAAATTTCTGTTTTGTCTGTTCCTTTCATTCATAACTAATTTTCGGATGGACGGATTTCGATATTTTTGTTGACAGCAAAAGTGACGACGATATGTCCCTTAGTTTCACGCGAACAGCTCCGATTCCATTTTCCAGGTCAAAATGGTAAAAACAGGTTTTAAAGGTTCTTTGCCAAATTCGGCCACACGAGTACCACTCTTTCGCACATATCTCTTCTTCGCATCAAAAAATAGATATCAAAAGCACACTTGATACAATGGTTTTGCTATCTAGAGTTCAACTTGACTATAATATAATAATATTATTATACCGTTTCATGGAATTTCAAGCGTTTTACAGCAGATGCGCCCGATTTCCCAAATGTTCGCTTTCATTTGTCTGATTATGTATTGCGTGCATTACATCAAAACTTGTCTATACATAGGAATTTTTAAGGCTGAAATAATAATTTGTTATCTTGAGCCCAGCGTGCATGTTTTAAGCCTTTTCATAGGTTTAGGGTTACTGAACCCGATTTCCAGAATATAGTCTAGTCTGTCATCTGTTATTGGTTACGTATTGCTTTCAGGTAATCAAGAATTGCCTATATATATTTTCTGGTATGCTGAATACGACGATTTGGTTATCTAACGTCCAGCACAAATACTTGATGCGCTGTCAATTTTTTTTCGATGGGTTTAAGATTGACGAGGATTTAGAATTTTTAATGGATTCAGGGTTCAAGAGGTTTTAGGGTGGTATATACATGAAACACAGCATGTTACGGATGATTAAACAACATGATAACTTAAAAATGAAAACACACTCGCTCCTTTTCACCGTCCCTTGTGTTGCTAGGTATATAAGTAATTGACGGAGGCAAGACGAGCCACCGAAGGTGGCGAGTCGCAGCCGGAGGCGTACATTTAACTTTATATATATCAATATACTAGACGCAAAATTTCAATTTTCTCTGTGACTTTTTTTTTGTTTGTCACAGACAGGTCTGCAGGTTGAACGCCTGGGCCGATTTTAGAAATTTTTTTTTCTTCGTGTTGCATATTCTCTTGCGGAGTGCCCTTTCATTGAGCACTTTTTTCTACGAAAATTGGTTTGTACTCAAAATTAAGCAAATGTTGCTCAAACTTAGGGATTTTTGCCATTTTTTCAGCTTTTTCACCGCATCTCGACAACCGTTCGTGCTATTTCGGCGATTTTCTTACATAAAATGTATTTTCACGTTTTCTAAACAGCTGTATATAGGTGATTGACGTATTTCATCTCTTTCCTTAAAAATTAAGCAAATTCTCTTAAAATTGACTTAGGGAAACCTAAGTTCATCATATCTCGACAACCGTTCGTGCTATCTCGGTCCTTCACGTTTTCTAAAAGACTGTATTCGAGTGATCTACTTACCTTTATAAATTCTCTTAAAATTAAGCAAAGTCTCTTAAAAATGAGTGAAAAATTATTAAATGTGTTATAACTTTTGAATGACTCGGCCGATTGTTAACCACCATGCCTCCGTCACCCACGTTTACATGTTACTAGTTGTAAACACGAGTGATGCAAACTTCAAGTGGACCGCCCCTGCTTAGATTCACTCTGTGGTATTAAGGTTCTTCCGGAATGAGACCCATATTTGGTCAACAGTGACACCTATTTTCGCTAATATATCAATAATTAATAAATCTAGATCTACTGTGCACGTTTTTGTTTGTACCGCGTCAGACATCCAGATATAATGCACCGTGTGTAAGACTTTTACAACGAAATATAATTACACTGTAAGGACTCTATGTTTGTATTTACGCTGCGTCCGGAATTCTCACTCAGAAGGACTCTAGTGCTCTAAATATTACCTGCACTGCCCACATGTCAATGCCCGCGATAGCGATTCACTGTAAGTAATAAGTCTGCGGAACAGACATTTTTATTATAGCCAGCAATGGCAGTTCAATATTCTTGTGAACGCCAGGCGATAATCGCGGCGTAAACTGTAATAAATATTCAATTTTGCTGCTGAAAACCACAGCTAGGCGTTCTTGCTAATCTTGATTTCGGCGTCGAGTTATCAAAATAATCTTGTGCCACGAAAAGAGTCAAAAATATGCAAAAGTAACCGCTAAATTATTATTTGATTTACTCAACTTTTTTTCTGAATTAAAAATAGACCGGTCCGGACCTACGGACCGATCCGCATTCTTCTGTAGTGGATACAACCTCAGTTGCAGGACTGGAATAATGTATTGCACTAATATGAAAATGTTTGACATAGCCTTACAGAACATACGGTAGGCACAAGTAGTTGTACCTCAAATGTATTTATTATGTCGTGGTGTTTTCGCATTTTAGCTACATAAATGTACCGGGTGATAATAGTCTTTTTTGAAATATACGTATCTATGTTTATGCAATTATAAGCTTCGTACAATTTATGCATCTGCATCCGAGAAGAGTGTAGCAGCAAAATGAGCATCGTAATTTGCGAAAATTTGTTTTAAAAAGTTTTGCTCTTCAAGACTTAAACTTGACGTGTATATCGCTGTAGGTATATACCGATTTCACAATAACAATCGCGTATGACGTGGTTAATTCGCACCGCCATGAAGCATTTTCCGATCATTCAGACCAAGTTGCTCGACGAATGGGATTCATTCCGCTTCCTCTCTCGGTTTTGCTTATCCGAGTTCTGCCACAATCCATGCGTCTAAATACCAAATCAGCTGCAATATTGCTCGTTATGTCGTTTTTTGTACTGACTACTTTTAAAGTAAGGTTTGTGATCACCAAATTATAGCTCTTTGCGAAACCAGTACCTTTACTTTGGCGTTACAATGTACAGTGTCGTATAAGCTCAGTTTTTCATCACCGTACGAGCTCCGTTATCTATAGGTATTTGGTATTGCTATTAGTTGCATAATGTATTCAGGCGTAATATTCTTTTTGGCTGTTAGACAGGCAATAACTGGAACCAGCAACCGGAACCGTCCATTTAAACCAGATCCGGAACCGGAACCTGGTCTTCGAAACCTATATACTAAAACAGATGAAGGAAGAAATGCAGGTACAGTGGATTTAAAATGTGTTAAAAATAACTTTTACATTAAACTTAATGTATTGTGATGGCATTATTGCCTATCTGGAACTTTAAAGAGACTGAGGAAGCTAAATAGTATGTCAGTTTTTGGAAACCCAGAGCAAAAACGCCTTCCACTATACACCCTTGCGTATATTGCGTCAAAATGAATGTGCTTATAATGGAGCGCTGAATAAACACTTTCGCTCTGTAGAAGAAACACTTTCACTATGTTTCCAGTCGCCTCCATTTACGAAACATACGTTTGTTACATGTTATTCTGTAAGAAAGTTGACATTATTGATTCATATGGTTCTAACTAAGACAAAATAATAGAAGGTATATGTACTATAATTTTCTGATCAGTGGTCAGAAACACTGTTTTGGCTTACGTTTAGACGATAATGGTAATTTTAGATGATAATGATAGACTTTCTAATCACAATGCTATAAATGAGATCAACTGTTATACTACTCTCACAGTTTCAATGAATACAGTTCGTTGTCAAGAACAGTTTCTGGCTGCGTTGCAGATAACGCTAGTTTACTTCAATGTAGACGGATTTACAAAGTTTGCAAGCGCACTGACTTGTGTCTGACGCAATTATGTTAGCCAAGCTTACATCTAAGTACTTCTGCATAATCTGTACTCTGTTACCGAGTTGGACCTGTTTAAATCTAACATACCCCGCAGACTTCTGAATGTGTAAAATAGCTGCTACAAGCATCGACCTGGTTTTGTTTTGTTAACATAAAAATTCCTACTGAAGTTATATGTCGTACTTACGCTTCACAATGTAAATTGCTGAGTTAATCTTCTCTTCTGCTTGGTTATATTGGAACTTGGTCATTGCGAACGTATTACATAACGTTTGGACCGCAGATGAAGCAAAAATGTGTAAAATTTCTTACAAAATTTTTTAAACCGAAATTCCGTTCCCGGTATGGTTTTTACCCTTTTCCGAAGCGCAACCGGAACACGATTTTCGCCTGAACCGGAATTCCGGTTACTCCCTGCTGTCCGAATATAAATTCATCGTTACAGAAGTGTTTTGGCATATCTTTACGTTATTGCTGCCGCCGTCAGTTGTGCACCGTAGCTAGGAACGATCAAAATTATTTTCAACAAGTTATATGTGTTATGACTGTACGTGATTGTTTATTCTCTTTAATATATTTTATGTAAGTTATGGTTCGCTAAAATCTAAACCGAATGTACCGTTTCAAGTGAGCAGCTCGCTCGATTTCGAATGTGTTAAAATTATATCTCTGAACGAATTTCATTTCGACAAGCGATGTTCCGTTTTTTGAAACGTCTTTAGTGCTTACATTATATGTTGAAACATTTGCATTATATTAATTATTGTATCTGATTACGCTAAAAGACACAAACACGTCTCTGGTATATAATGGTCAGAGTGTCTTTGATCGTGGAAACGCAGGGATTTCATACTCATTAGCGCGCAGTGATATTGCATGATCCAGCACACATATGCCTGTTGTGAGTAAATATTTTATTACTATTTCAGTAACTTGTCAGAACGTAGTGTAACGTAGCGGAGATGTGTGTTGCAGGACTTTTAAAAGTCTAAAGATTTTAAATTCTGTCAGTGTGTGTGATCGGCCGTAACTCAGGAACGACGCGAGTGATTTTCATGATGTTGGACTCATTCGAACCACCCCAAACGTTTTTGATTTGAGGTTTGGTTTCGGGGTCACAGGTCAAAATGATGGTTTTTACTCCGTTTTAGTACCCTTCACGGAACCAAGCTTATTTTTACATTAGATTTCAAATTTTTTTCTGTAGATTTTATTTCATAGTAAAATGATTAACGCCGATGCTTCTTTTTTCGATTAAGGCTCCGGTTATCGGGTTTGACTTATGGCACCCTCGTGGTTCCTCCACCCAAAATTCGAAAATTTGTTCTGACGTTCTGGGCGACTTAAAAGTTTCACTTGGGGATTTTCGGACATGGCAATGATTTGCCGGTGCTGTTTTTGCTTTGCGATGGTTCCACTGGTACAGGAGTATGGCGCCCCCATGGTTTCTCGACCAAAAATTCCGAATTTTATTTAGACGTTCTGGGAAGCTTATAGCTTGCACTTGGGGGGTTGGTTCGACTATGGTAAACTTATTACCGGTGTTAGTTTTGTTCCAACTTGTGCTGTATTGTGTGATATCCACATATACCATATCGACTTATGCTATCAGAGTACGCAAAAGGCGTCGGTGTACCTATCCTTCAATACGCTCTGCAATCTCTATAGAGTTACCAGTTTAAATATTGCTGCGTTTTGTTTTTTGATTGGGCGTTTACAGTAAAAGAGACAAAGTCATATTAGCTAATCATGTCAACATCAGCTAAAAAGATTTCATGAAAAATTCATGTTTAAGACAATAAATAATGAAGCGCGCCGCTCTGATCGTACAGTCGATGAAATTTTTCACGTCTACGTTTGTCTTATATGAATTTTCGTCTGTGAATATGTTTCGACGCAGATTTATCTTCAGATAGGCATGTATATTGTGTTCATTTACATTGTGGTTATAATGTCATATATTAATTTAGTTCCCATGCTTTTGCATTGGTTTTTCAGATACTTAACAGCATCATTGTAATTGGGTGGGCAAATGAATACGTCAAACGCTACGAAGATATTCAACAACAATCTGAATTTTTGAAAAAGTTAGCTTTATCTGTTTTTGCACCGAATGTTTGTCGTGACCTGAAAATATTTTGGTTACTAATGATAACATCCCGTGTGAAGAAATGTTTTGTTAAGTAGTTTGGTTTAAAATACTGACTGTGTTCTTTTTGGCTTAGCTGTTTTTGTTTTGCTTTAACGGTTCAAAATCAACGACCAGCAAAGAATTTACCGGTCTCCCCGCAAATGAGCTTAATTGAATTTTTGACGTGGTGCAGCAACAACATACAGCGTTCAGGTTAACTCTGAGCGATGGATTTCAACTAATGTCACATGGAAATTATCATAGTTTGCTTTAGGAGTTCAGAAATAACGTCGAACAAATAGCTTATCCAGCTGCTTGCGAATGAGTTGAATTGAATTTTCGGACGTGATGTAGCAATAACAATCGGCTTCCGGGTTAACACTGAACGATGTATTTCAACTAGTGTCAAACGGAAATTATCATATTTTGCTTTCAGGGTTCAAAAACAACGTCGAGCAAAGAGCTTACCGGGCTCACCGCGAATGAGTTTAATTGAATTTTCGGACGTGATGCAGCAACAACATACCGCGTCCGGGTTAACACTGAGTGACGTACTTCAAGTAATGTCGCATGAAGATTTTCTTATTTATTGCTCTTTTAATTTTATCGATTCATCAATTTATTGTTTACTCATTTACCGAAATTTTGCTGTATTCATAATATCGTTGTTACTTTTCATATTAGTTATTGTTAGATTAGTTGTGAGTTGTTAGCAGATTTTAATAAGCAAGAGTCATATTAAGTGTTGAATGGGAAATTTTTGATGGAAAACAACTACTATAAGAATGGATTGCCATTTTAGTCAAGCGTCATGGTTTCGTCAAATGGAACTAACTATACTTAATAAACTAACTACCTAACATATAAAACCAAATGCTACCTCTGGATTTGCCTATTAACGATAAATAGCCAACATTTGGAAGCTGCAAATAGTAACTGTAATTTCAGACGCAAGTTATATATTGCTTGTTAAAAATATAAATTTTGCATGAACCTTCTTATTTTGCAATATCAATACAATCTGAAACTTGTCGATACTTATTTATAGCACTGACTGCAGAGGCTTTGGTGCCGCTATGCGTGCATGACTAGCTACAAGTTTAATGGTGTTTTGGAAAAGAATATATTTAAATATTGTTGCAGGTAGTTACTGTATGTGAAGTATCTGTCTGAAGTGACTCCTATTCGGTCGCTGCTGGAAACATGTAATAACACTGCCATAGATATTAGCTTCTAAAGGAGATTATGATTTCTTGTACGCACTGTACATAACTCAAAAAATTCTAATACTGTTGTATACCAATTTACTGTATTTCAGCATGTGAGCGATATTGAAATTGCTCGGAAATCCTCACGCGGTCAAAAGCACGAAGCTTCTAAAGATAGCAGTATCGACCATGTTAAAACGCCTTGGAATTTTTGGAGTCCGGACTTTTCTATGAATGGGCCACCGAGTCCAGTACGGAAAAAACCAAAGTCCGCAGATATTCAGTCACTTAGTTCTCATGTCAAAACTGCATTCTCACTGGATGCCACCAATACAACGTTGGTGGCAGATATGAAAGCATGTCTACTGGTGGATACACAGAAGGCGTCGCCTCAACAACCTAAGGCAGAGACGCGTTCGTCTAGCGGTCATAAGAGTCCTGCAACGGCTCACAAACCAGTCGGAAATATTCCTCGGAGTCATAGTGTGGCACATATACAAAAAGATCTTTGTATTGGCCAAACGGGACACAAGCAAACGGAAGACGATGGTGGTAATGGTGGAGGCTCGCCGGGGACGACAAACGGGCCAGAGTCGGATTCAGGTCAACACGCTATTAACAGTCCAATCGGGCAACCCACCGGTTCAATTACTGATCCGATCAGCGTGTCACGCCCCGCTGCTGATAAACCCGGCGAATGTGAGAGTTTGGCTGATATTAATCGCTATACATTGTGTAACGACGATCGCATTGTGATGTAAACTATCACGATTACAGTTTGTCGCTAGAGTATTTGAAGCGGGGCTAACTAAGCGAACAGAGTTTCCTCTGGAGGTACTAGGGGGAAAATCGTGAAAATTTTTTGTTAGCTGTCCATATAGGTCAACATAATTTGGTTATATAAAGAGTATGGTTAATAAACTCGATTTTCAGAATATAACATGTCTTCAGTAGTTTTATGTACTGCGTGCAGAGCATCAAGAATTGTGTATATACTAGAGACCAGCACAAATACGTGATGTGCTGTCAGTTGTTTTCGAAGGGTTTAGGGTCGACGACGTTTTAGATTTTTCGACGGACTCACAGTTGCCTAGGTTAGGGTTGTATATATATCCATCAAAATTTGACACAACAACTTATTAGAGTTTGTTTAACACAATCAAAGTGATAACTTAGAAATGAAATTACCATCGCTCCGTTTCACTTTCGCATGCGAGATGTTAGTATAGGGTTGCGACGAGCTATGTTGGAATTAATATTCGTCAGGTACTTCAGTGTCATCCTGCCGTGTGTCGTTGTTAATAAAGGGTAATAGCTATTATCAAAATAATGTTTAAATCGTAGTATTAGCGTATACCTTTTTAAAACCAATCCTTAAACTGCTCAAAAAATACCATCGAGTTTGCGGTTTCCTAAATCTACAATAAATACAGACACTAACTTTTGGAACATGTGATATTTAATTTTGCTTTCAACAGCATGAATTAGCTTGACCATTTTAAATATATCATGTACTTAGATTTTAATTATCTAAATCAAAAATGCGAAGCATTGAGTGTGATCATAAATTTAAGCATCGATCATTATAAATTTGCATAAACAAGAACGAACATTAACGATGTCCCTCATTTCAGAGTCGCCCGCATTCGATGTAAACTTAAATGTAACTAAACTTTCACCTAAAACATCTTTCAGATTGATATGGCTTTGCGAGTGAGAGAAATTATTAAAATGAGTATTGTTAGCTATAGCGCTTGTAGATTGAGCTACGATTTGTTTGTGTGTGCAAAGTACATATGACATTTTGTGCTGAAGAAAACTATCTGCACGGATTAGCTGCGATCATCAAGTTAAATTGAAATGTACCATCAGCTTAATATGTGAGTCCGTATTAGGTACGCACAGGTCGTTTCTTTTGCCATGCCAGCTCACGATCTCGAAACCGATATAAAGAACGAGTCACAATTTTACTTTACGTACAAAGACACTGTTTGCGAAACAACACATAAACACTGCTTCTAACAATTTTACGAATAATGGCAGTTAGCAAGACTGCGTATACTTAAAAACGCATGTGGAATGGCGTTTTTATAATAACGTGCTTCGCAGAAACGAAGTTAGAGGCCGTAGTTTGCGGTTAACCCTTTGTCTATTGTACATAATGAGAATTTTCATGAATTAACAAAAGTTTTAGAGAAAATTGTCAAAATTGAGTAAAATTATTGCAAGGATGGGAGAAATTTAATTGGTAAATTGAAGGGAGTGGAAATTTTGGTGGTCACGCGGAGCCATCGATGGGTCAGCTCCCACCTCCATGAAAGAAGCCTGCTGATACACTCATAAACTCTCCGCTATGCGAATGCGATTTAGCACGCTTTTGATAAAGCGAACAAACATACTAAAATTCGACAAATATACGCGAACACAAATTGCTCTTGTACATCATACAGCTGGCGAAACTTACTTTTAGTCTACGTTTCGTCATGCAGGGAGAGAATAGTTATGCCTATAGAAGCAGAATTACAGTGGTGTGAATCTTGAAAATAATGCTGCAAATATAACCTTGAAATTATAGTAAGCTGACATTTCTTTCGCCTACGGATTACTTTGTGTATTTCGAAATTTGAACGACCAATGTGTAGCCAACTCCACATTAATGCCGCTGAATCGCAGATAATGTCAAGCTCCTTCATAACGTAATATGGTTTGAGGTTCTCTACCTCCTTAACCATGAAAATCATGGGTACATCTAAACACCAGAAGCGCAATGTTTCGCCTGCCCCGCAACAATCGCAAATATAACTCCGTACTTAATATATATCCAGCGCCAATTTATACGATCATTTCCTAAACCATTTCTTTTGATACAATTTTTCGTATTTGCAATGAAGCGATAATTTCCTAAACACAAAATTCAAAAATTTCGTTATAGCTAAATATAAGGACCTTAGCTTCTTAGGCTAAGAATAAGGCTTAGTATATCGATAACGGCATGGCCTGGATTTTATTTCCGCCATAGGGTTACTTGGGCTGCTAAAACAATGTTCATTTACATTCAGTATTTTATACAGCAAATACTCCAAACAATATTCGGAATGATGACTGCTCTAGCTCATCAAACCTTCTAAACCATTATTTGAGCAATTCGCCTTGGGTACAGTACACTCGTTATTTTGTAAATAGTTCAACTGAGTCGTGCAAAAATTGCCTTTGGTATTCGCAGCTTAGCGAAGAAGAACGTGAGCTCTATGATCCATGTCTTCTTTAGAGGCCATGTAGTTGTAAGAAAAAGAACAGCTTTGTGCTGGGGTCCGAGGGACGGCAGCCTTCATTTTAAGCTTAGTGTTAGATACGAAACTGAGACTAAGCCTTATGTTTAGTATACCGAGAACGGCATGACATACATTTTACTTCTGCCCTAAAAGTTACATTGGCCGACAAATTTATAGTAGAGTTAGAAGTTCCTAATTTTCAATTTCCATTTTGAAGGCGTTTTGAATTTGAACTTTCACAGTAGTAATTATGTTCAGCAAAAAATTCTTGTGGAAAATTAAATATAACAGTTTTAGGCGTGGAAAATAATTCAAAATGTTCTGTGGTATCGTCATGTTTTTGACGTTTATTGCCTATTTAGGAAACAGTTCAGTATACCATGCTTGTTTATTGTTTTCAATTAAATTTTGTTTCATTAATACTTCCGGGCGATAGGGAATTGAACAAGTCACATTGCTTGCGTCTAAAGAGATTGTGTTTCTATTATATTCTTAAAATTGTCAGTGTGCAGAGGAATCGTCTTTAACAAGTGCGATGCTACTAATTATTTTCAACAATAGTAGCATGTAAGAAGCACGCTCGGCGCAGAAAAGAATTACGTACTTGCAATGACTAAATATGCATTTTTTAATAGTCATGATCTTTAAGAGGGCAACTTTGCCCGGGAAAATCGCAATCAGCGCTGTCTGGATTTTGAAAGCCGACAATTATTTTACAAAACTCCATTATGAGGGATATCTTCAAATATTAGCGCATTCTATTCGACCATTCAGCACACTCAAAACACTTTCTGTGAAATGTAAAAGAAATCTCTTAATTGTGCACCACCAGATATTAACATTCAAAGAAATATTCCTTGGAATTTCAAAGATTTTATTCTTTGAAATTTCAAGGAATTTTTCTTTGAATTTTAAAAGGGTATCTGGTTGTGGAAAATTCATGAAAGTTATTTCAAATTTCACAGATATGTATATTCAGTGTACCAATACTTCGAGTGAAGCAAACGTTTCAACTGTGTGATGCCTTTTCTGTGCCAGTATCAGTACCGGTGGTCTTTTCGTTTAGCCCCCCCAGCCCGAATTTGGTCAATTTTGAATATACAGAGCTGGTTTTTGTATCAATTGATTCAGCTCGATGAGGCGGTTGAGAAATTGAGATTGAGCTCGGCGAGGCGGAATTGGTTACCCACATTCCTGAAAAAAATGTTTTTTCGGTTTTTAGAGGACCCAATGGTCCGCCCTTGGGAACCCAAAAAAAATTTTTTTTCGGAATATGGTCATGTTTGTTACCCTTCCACTTGGTTTGATAAGAGCAATCCACTGGTGTACTAGGACCAGTTCTGGCCCTAAGGGATCCCAGC